>AGDA01060012.1:0-14659 GCA_000281935.1 Mengenilla moldrzyki | reverse complement strand
CTATTTGTGCTTTTTTATGTATTTTTGTTTTCTTATAATTTATAGTACATTTAAAATAAAAAATGTCGGTATTTTCTAAAAAGTGGAGCGTTTTAAAAAAATGGGCGGGACGCGGGACATTCCACCAAAAAACGGTGCTATCTCGCTGAAATAAGGACTTGTGGTCACTTTAACCACTTCGAAAACCACTTTATTGAAGGAACCATCGTTGGAGATAATTCAGTTGGCTTTTTCTAAGACCTTGATCCCAAAATTTTCGGAACACTTTAATGTGCAGAATTTTAACTTTGTTTAAAACAACGGATTCAGTAAAATTTAATGGAAATTTATATTTATATTTTTTAAAAGAAAATCAAATAAAAGTATTTAAATATTTGTAATACAACATTTTAGAGTATGTGAGAGGAGTGATCAAAATCGAAATTTTACAACGAAATAATTAAAAAAGGTTTTTAAAAACTGAAATATAAACATTTTTTCAACATTATGATAAAGAGACATGTACACTGTGGATTTTCTGATAAGAAATTATTAATAAAATGCGAATGAAATCTTAAAAGTTTTGAAAATTATTTTTTTCATATTAAAAAAATGTTCAGCTTCATTTAACCAGAACTGATTACTAAAATCGCTTCAAAATATTTTTCAAGTCAAATTTTTTATACTTCAACAAACTTTTGTGGCTATTAAAAATATTTTTATGGTTGCAACTTTTTAAAAATAATTATAACTCTGATTTTTATAACATAATTCAAATAATGTAATACATATGATTTACTTGTAAATTTAGTTTTGTCAGAGCAATGTTTTTTGTGTGATAGTACTTTTTATTCATTTCTATAAATATTTCCTCCATTCCTGGTAATTATTATTTGTTAATGTTTTAGCTTTAAAACTTTGATAAAAGTTTTACCCTATGTGCCATAAAGAGAGAAGAAACGTTTTTTTTTCTGTTGAAAAATTGTTGCAACTGCTGTTATAAAAACCTTTTTAACAGTTGTTAATTTCCTATTTGCAGTAACAAGTTAATAACAATGTTAGAGAAACAGGTTCGGTAACAGGTTAGTAACAGAATACTAATGAGGTTCGGAATTGTCGTGAAAAAAGGCTGAAATCATGATTTTTCGAGATTGTCGTGAAAGAAAAGCTAAAACCGAAAGGTTTCAATATCCGTTCCCAATTTCCATTACTATTTATTTACGAAACATTCTTATAATGTCATATTTTTTCACGACAATAATATTTTATTGCTAACCTTATTACCGAACCTGTTTTTCTAACATTGTTATTAACTTGTTGCTGCAAATAGAAAATTAACAACTGTTAAGAAGGTTGATACAACAGTCGTTTCAACAAGTTTTAAACCAAAAAAAACTTTTTTTCTCTTGTTATGGCACATAGGGTAATTGAATAATTGATTTTTTATCACATTCACTAATGTTTAATTAAATATGCTATTCTTCTGACCAAAAATTTTTAAATAAACTCTAATGCTTCAGAAAAGTTTTTAGAAATGCTGCTTAACACATCTCATTTGTTATTTTTATGTTAATACCACCACATTATTTTCTGTATTTTTTATAACATTGTTTTAGACAATTTTAACACTTTTTTATATATATACAGAGCCAAAAACTGAGCCATCATGTGGAGCAAACACCGTTTCTTTTGAAAATATACCGAACATTACTGCTGACCAAATACAAGGCAGCACAGAGTCGAGAAATTATCGGAAACCGAATGTGCAATCAAAACTTTTTTTTGAACATCCCTCGGACACTAGAATAAACTCATCGACGACAGGACTTCACGTCTTACCTGTTATTGCAACGGCGCCGAACCCACGATCACGTAATCCTATATATGATAGTGCTGACATCGGAATGAGTTCAGACTCTCCTCCTGTGCCTTATGTTAAAGTTGGTGAATCAGTCCCAATGACGTCACCTTTACCACCGTTTGGACGCCATTTACGCATTAACAGTCTAGATCGTGACACTAATAATGACTCAGGTTATTCGAAAGGCAACTCACCTAGTCTGTCATCTGGTCAATTAGAACTTTTCTCGGATAAAGGTATTCACACTCTTTCTAGTGAAATAGTAAACTGCTATTTAAAAGTTTCCAATGCGCCTTATAGGAAAAGATTCCTAAATGTCAGATGCAAATTTTTTTCTAAATGTCTTACTCGGTCAGATATATCTTCGGATTAAAAAAATCTTTTTTGCGATTATTTATTGTGCGATGAATGAAACTCTGCTGTTTCTTAGTTGTTGAGTTGGTTTTTTATGTTTTTCAGCTGCCAAATATTTTCCAATTAAAAAAAATTGTAGCTTTTGAAAGTAATCCACATTTGTAAAAAAAGGCTGTAGTCGAAATGAGTACATTTAGTCAAAGTCGCTGTTTTTTAGTGTAAAAAAAAAAAATAATAATAATATCATTTTATTATAAGACCTTTGCTTTCAGTGTTCGATACACGGTACCAAAGTCAATCCAATTACCTGGAGAGCTCTAATGCACCAGATGAAGCATTACGATCGGTCTCTGTGTTCGTGGCTGGGTCAAGCTTAGTATAACACTCTTGAATCAAGTTCACTTGATACTTTGGAGTCGCTTTTAACAGCTGTGAAGCAACGTCAATTGCACGAACGGCTACAAGATTGCCGAAAACTAGATCGATTGTGCCACAAATTTGAGGGCGAGGTACAAAAACTCTGATATTAACGGCGTTTTTGCCCTAAATAAAATCCGCAGACAGTCTGCTTATGTGTTTTAAATATAGATCTGATAAAAAAAAATTAGGATAATTTTTGTTAAATATAATTGAATTCAATATATGTAATTAATGTTTTCGAAACATTCTTTTTGAATTTACGAATAAAGTTTTTTTATTTATGAAGAAATTTCTATAATGTTTAACATTTGCTGTTCATTTACAAATTACAGTTTCCAGATGAAAATACAGCTCGTGATAAAGTATTCTATATATTTTTTAAATTTATTGCATTAAATACATAAAATCTAAAACAAATATCTATCTACTACCCAACTGTCTGGGTAACTTCTGGAAAGTGTTTGAATGCTTATACGCTATGAAGATGACATACATAAGTTTTAAAATATTTCCGTTTCTTTAAAATGTTCTGGAAAATTTCATATATTTTCAGCGGAATAATCACCCGTATAGCACAAACCTTGTAATATTTGTGGTGAACTATAATTTGTAAACTAAAAAATCGACGAGATTCCGTTTATTTTCGTTTAAAATTTCATTGTGAGCCATACCTGTATAACAAAAACGTGGAATACACGGTTTAAATTTTGCTTAATTTTCGACATCTAAGATACAAGTTGAAAAAAACGATATTTAAACTTTCTTTTACATGCGTTTAAAATCTTAATGAAATTAACGTTTTATACATATATAAAATTAAATATTTAATCCACAATAAAATGAAATGTGTACTATTAAGTTTAAAAATACAATAAATATACCATTTAATAAACAGATAAAACGCTGTTTAAAACGCAGCATATAGAGTCTCAAAAGGGTATGGCTCACAATGAAATTTTAAACGAATAATAAACGGAATCTCGTCGATTTTTTAGTTTAAAAATTATAGATTTCCATAAGTATTACAAGATTGTGTTATACGGGTACCCTTTTGACCGTATATGTGCTGTGTTTTAAACAGCATTTTATCTGTTTACTAACTGTATATTTATTGTATTTTTAAACTTAATATTACACATTTCATTTTATCCTTGATTAATATTTAATTTTACATAAATATAAAACGTTTATTTCATTAAGATTTTAAACGCGTGTAAAAGAAAGCTTAAATATCATTTTTTCAACAAATAATATACTTGTATTTTAGATATCGAAAATTAAGCAAGATTTAAACCGTGTATTCCACGTTTGTGCTATACGGGCTATTTAAATGTTCTTTTTATTGACTATTAATTGAAATTTGACTTCTTTAGGCATTTTCAAAAATAGCGCTCTCAAAAGAGTGCTATTCCTACAAACCATGTGACGTCACAGTGAACGCTCGAAGACGTCTCAACGAGAAAAGTCGCAAATCGAGTGAATTCACTGCGACGTTTATAGACGTCTCAGAAACGTCGTAGTGACGGATTTCTCAACACAATTTGAGACGCCTCAGTGACGTCTCATTGTGAAGTCATAAAACTTCACAATTAAGAGACGTCTCGTTGTGACCTCATAAAACTTCACAATGAGAAGTCATTTTGACGTCTCATTGTGACAAATAAAAAAATTGAAGACATTAAAACGAATTAATTAATAATGTAATTAAAGTTTAATAATTTAATCACACTATATTCGTAATTGCGGATTTCATCTTAAGCTTTTTTAATTGGGTAAATTCGATTTTTACTTACTTTTTTAGGTTTCTTAAGTGGTCACCAATCCAAGTCATTCTCACCGTTTTTGTTGCTTGAATTTCTTCATCATCACTTTTTACCTTGAATGCTCGTTCACTGAAACCTACTTGATTCATAGGATTTAAAACTTCCTTTTATACGATAAAATTAATTTGTTTACACATTTTTATTTATATTAATTTCTTACTTTATTTATATGTAATTAAACAATTCATTAATTAATTAAAAGGGTAATTAAAATTAAATAATTAAATAAAAATTAAATTAAATTAATTAAATTAAAATTAAATTAAAATTAAAATTAAATTAAAATTAAATTTAATTAATTAAATTAATTAAAATAAAAATTTATGCGGCAATTAGAAATGCGGCTTTGTGCATTTGAATCTAAAATTGCATAATAATTTTCCCGTGAAGAGTGCAATTTTTTTAATTTGATCGCAACGGTAAAGCTCTTTCGGTCACAACGAGAAGTCTATAGACTTCAGAACGAGAATTCCATTCGTTTATAAATATTTTTTCAATGCAAGTGTCATAAAGCATTTAATGTTCATTCTTCCGTTGTGTTAAATATTTGTAATTTAGTAATAATTGTGTACTCGGTGAAAATTATTTTTGTTATTAAATAAAAAATATAAATTTAAAATGGGTCGTCGTAAAAAAATGTATACAAATTTGTTACGCAGCGGAAAATGGAGAGCCCGAAGATCTTTGAGATGTGAACTTTTAAGTGAGTACCAAAAGCGTGTTAGGTCCATGATGAGCACTGAAGCAATCAGAGGTAATTCCATTGGTTCATGTTCAGCGCAAAATGTTTCCCGTCCTTCGACAAGTAACCGATCGGGGGGTTTAAGTGAAAATTATTTTTCGGGCGAACAAAAACTATTGAATTATGAGAAAGGGTCTGAATTCCAAGACACTTCAAATCTTTTCGTTTCTGAAACGCATTTTTCATCAGATACTTCATTTGATAGTTCTGATTCCAACACTAATATATGTAATTCATTTGATATCACTGAAATTTCGAATGAAGATTTCCGTAATTCCCTTGCAGAAATAATAATTGAAGAAAACCCGTCACAGAAATTTTGTAACCAACTACTCGCCTTGTTGCGAAAGAAAAACATGAAATTCCTTCCGAAGGAAAGAAGAAGTTTGTTGCAGACTTCACGTTGTATAACTTTTGAACCAATGGGTAATGGACATTTTACGTATTTCGGTTTGAAAACGTCAATTAAAAACCAATTTCTAAAGATAAATTTATCTCCGGGAAATATACGCCCCATTATTGAATGCCATTTAAAATCGATGGAATGTTAGTAAATAGACGTGGGCAATGTCAGTTTTGACCCATTCAAATTTGTTTAATTGATTTAATTAAAATCACTCTTGTAATTAGTTGCTATCAGGTTACTAATAAGCTCACTGATGCGCAAATTTATTTCCATAAATTCGTTGAAGAATTTTCCCATGTGCAAACAGAAGACTTTCTGTACAATGGTGATCGATTCCTTTTATATCTGCAGGCACTTGTTTGCGACGCTCCAGCCAGCGATTTTGCTATTTGTTCAAATTATTTTAATGCAAAACAAGGTTGCCACAAATGTAAAGGACATTGTATCCATGGGCCATCGTCACAATATTACCCAGAAACATACAATCTGACACCTCGCGTTCCTGATATGCAAGATCCATTTTACAAAGAAAGAAGCCCCCTCTTAAAACTTAATTTTAATTTAAATTTAGATATTCCTATAGTCGTTATGCATTGCGTTTATATTGGTGTAGTTAAAAAATTTGACTTTATTAATGTCACATAAAGAGCTATTTAGTGCAGCAAATATTTCCTCAATCAGCAAAAAAATTAAAGACATTAAAAAGTACACTCCTGTAGAATTCTCTAGACCATGTCGTCCACTAAATAAACTGTCAGCTTGGAAAGCCACTGAAGCACGAATTTTTTTTAATGTTATTTACCAGTTGTTTTCAAAGTTGAAAAAAGGTTACCTTTAGTTTATGAGTTTCTTTTAAGTTTGCATATTGAAATTAGAATTATTTCTACCCCTGTCTTATGCCTACAATCAACATTTCTAAATTATACTAGAACACTTCTAAAGTCTTTTGCCCGCAATTTCCAACAATTATTTGGAAATGATAAATGCATTTATAATATTCATTGTCCTCTTCACTTAGTAGAAAATTGTGAACGTTTCAAACGTCCCTCACTGTGACGTCGCAATTAATATAAGGCCCTAACTTTTGAACCGTAAGTACATAATGTCCGCCACTATACAGTTTTATTATGCTAGAAAGTATGAATGAGTGTGCAAAATATCAATTTTCTAGATACAATGGTTTTCAAGATATTCAATTTCTGTTTGTAATATAACGGCTATTGGCCGTTAAACTTCAAATGCTAAGCGCGCGGAATTTGAAATTTTTGAGCTGAAAAAAAAATTGTTTTGGCATTAAATGTATGTGTTTGTGTTGTAGAGTAAACATTTAGTACTTTTTAAACAGAATTTAAGCGTTAGTGCGAAATTCAGGTGGAGGCCCGCAACTGTAGTAGTGCCGTAAAAAGTGCACATTATGTCGCAATTTAGGAAAAAAGAGTTGAAAAAGTCGCATTTTAACAGGTTAGGTTGTGTTTTAATGCCCAACTTTTTTCACGGATAGATTCAATTTCCATGAGATATGTTCTATGTTATCAAATCCTGATGAGAATGTACCATTAATTCAAAAACGGGAGCCGAATTTTATCGAAATTATGACCAAATTTGATGATCGTGTTATCATTGATCGGACCATTGCCCATTTCGATCGCACTAGACATTCTCAAAAAGCGCCTAACCTTTTTCAAGAACTAGATGTTGGTCTTATTTATGATCCTGTCTTCTATTTGCCGCTCTTTGGCCATTTGCTTGATCCTAGTGCAATTGTGAACGTCAAGACATTTATAAAAACTGGAGCTCTGTCTTTGACGTTTATTGCTTTAAGCAGTTACCGCAAAACAATACGAATGGCTGCCGTTTATGTTCTGAAGCAGTTCCACTACCATCTTAAGGTATTTAGGTACTGTATGAAATCGAGGGTAGGAAACAATGGATGCAGAAGGTGCGTACCAAAAGTGGACATATTGATAATTAGACGTACATTTTAAATAAGTAAAAAGTGATCAAATTACAATACTGATTAACTAAGGCCAAAATAGGGGTTCAATTGCAACTACGAATTCAAATATTCATCAAGAACTGTTAGCTAATAAAAAAATCAAAATATAGAGTTATAACTTTTTAAATTTAACTCAGATTGTACGATAAAAATGATTTGTGTTTGAAAATTTTAAAAAGTGTGATATTAGTAATTCATGAAGGATAAATGCTGCCGTTTAAAAAGGTTTTTAATATTTCGAAGTACATTTTTAACACAATAAGCAGTTAATATTAAGATAATTCAAAAAGTCCCAAATTGAATTTGGTCTGAAATGTCGCTTGTCATTTTTAATTCAAAAAATTTCTTACAAGTAAAAGCAGTTTGAAAAAAACCAGTCTGGAGACCTGAGCACATTTTCTTTTTAGTAATAGGACTTCAACGCGCATGCTTGGAGAAACATTGGCTACAAAAATTAATGATTGCATTCAGGAATTCGGATCCTCAAAAATACTTTTCTAATAATTCCGTCCATGTTTAAGTATTCTTGGATTTTACAAAAAACTTCATTTTCACCCTTTCGATCTTCTTTAGGCTCTATTTAATAAATATATTAGAACAAAATTGATTGTATTCTTGTTTCTATTTTTCTACTCTATTCCGTTCAAGAAGTTTATAGCTTTTACTAAACAATAATAGACGTTCTAAATAAATACGGCGAGTAAAATCGAACGAGTAAGAAATGAATACTTTTTGAAGAAGCAGAATAAAACGTGGTAACATTGTTTTTACACTACTTTATTTTTTACTCGCTAATGATGTAGATGTATTTATACCTAGCACAGTTATTGAATGCAGTTTCAGGTGAAATTTTTCCATTGCAAGAAAGAAAATGAAATGAAGTTTTCCTGTATTTAAAAAGGCAACTGCTGTAATATAAATTTCATGCTATACATTAAAATTACACAAATTTTATGTTTCGTCAATTCTACACTGAATAAAATTCCTGAATTCATCTAATATAATATTTATTTCGCTTAAAATATAAATTTTACATATGGATATAACAAGGCTAATGCATTTTCTGATTTATCTAACCCTGTAATCCTGTATACCTAATCATTTTCTGTCAAAGTTCGCTTTTCTAAACAAAGGTTACTAGTAAAAACTATGTATGGTGTTTCTTCTTTTCTTTTTTTATTATAAAGTCAATTATGATTAGTAGTTTTTAAAAATATAAATTTTTAACTCAGCCCCCTTTGCAAAAGAGCGAATTGTGAATAATCACTAACTCATTTTTACACTTTTTTGGCGATTGTAGCCAAACAAGAAAACTTATCTTCATGAGATTTTGGTAATAGCTTTAGCTCATAAGTAGCTACAATCCGTGAGAATTTTATTGATTTAACGTTTTCCGTATAATCGATGTGTAAAACATGTGTTGTTTCAATACTCATTACTTTGCGGTTTATGAATTAGGCTAAACCAATTTTTGGTAAATTTTAAATAAATCTTTGTTAATGAACTATGCAAAGTTCCATTTAAATCAGATTGGTGTAACATAGTTGAAATCACTAAATAATGAAAATGACATAAGAATTACATGAAAATGTACTACAGTTTATAAATTCATTTTTTTAAATTTTATACTTTGCTTACAAAAACTAAAGGAAATTAAAAAAAGGTATTAATGCGTGTAATATCCGGTCGCATTGTTTTAAATTTGCGAAACATATTTGAAACAAAAATTTACATTTAATTACCCAATCATTCCATGAAAAAATACAATTTTTACCTAGTTTTAACATTGCGTTCCATAAACTACTTAAATAGATTTTTATAAATTGCTTGCTTTAAACTTTTTAATGTCATTCTTAGTTACATTTTAAAAACTTACTAGTGTTTAAAATTTTTTTAGTTAATGCAATGTCTACTTGTGCTTTATGTTCTTTTCGTTTTAATAACATAAAAAGTTAAACGTTTTAGAAGTATTCACATTGTAAGGTTGGCCGATGCTCCATTAGAGCCTCCAGGAACGGAGGCATCCATTAATGACATTTTAATAAACAACTATAATTAATTTTTAAAACAATTTTCAAGACTTTATTCGACGGCTCAAAACTAACATTGATTGAAACAGTAATAGTTAAAACAAAAACTAAAACTATGCTTATCAAGGGTGAACTTTTCCCCTTGATAGCAGCGCGTACACCACAACATTTAATTATTATAACTCAATCTTTAACTCATTAAAGGATGAGTGACATAATTTTGTTAATATGAAAACGTACGTCATGAAACAAGAAAATTGAAAAATAATCAAGACAATCACTTCGGCATCCTTTTTTGAAATTATTTTATACTTTTCTGTGGTCAATTTACCTTAACCAAGTTGTATTTACAGTGAAAAGAACGATCAATTTTTATGGTGGCAACATTTGATAGAGTCTGTGATTAGAGGCTTAAAGGAACGTTTGGAAATGCCTAATATGACTAATAGCATAACGTGTCAATTTTTGGCAAAGACTGCTTTAATTTGTATTGAAATCAAACCGCATCCATTATACAGACAATTAACGTACTTTGTAAATGCTAGAGAAGTGTTCGACATGAACTCAGTGCCTATATTTCTACAATTGTTTCATGGCACAGATTTTGTTGTGAGCTCAGACGTTGTTGAGCAAGCTCGTGATTTCATTCTAGTCCTGTTACGAGATTCTATTCAAGATGATAACGATTTACGAGTAATTTTGCTTTTAGTTACATCAGTCAGTGACTTGAACCGAACCAAAGTGATTATTTGGTTCGGTTCAAGTTCCTAACAACAGTTTCATAGGTGTTTATAATAGAACATTTGCTTAGGATACGTCGATGCTCGAAAAAAAGAGTCTAAACATTGAATTAATGTTTATATAGAAAAAAAAATGAATCTAGTTTTTTAAGAAAGAAAATTATTTTATTCCCAGTTTAATAACTGGTTTATTTTAACCCTTTGCAGACGTGCGGCGGATATATTCGCCTAAGTCTTCTTATCGTTGCAGACGAATATCAAACATCCGCGCTGCGGCTAACGTACGTTTATTGTCGCAGACGATATGATACACACGGGTATACTAAACTAAGAAATCAAGTTGCCTCTCAATGAAATTAGAAACATTTGTATAATAAGTCTTCTGTACAACGTAAACGTACGACTTAATCTAGAAAAAATCAATGTGCTATTGTGCTATTTGTTCGGCTAAACCGATTTTGCTTATAGATGATTGCTTTGAACGATACTACATAACAGAAGATAATAAAACGTATCATATGTAAGCACGACTACATTTGTTTGTTTATGGTTTTGCTATATTTCATAAAAAAAAATATTTGCTTTTAAATTTGTTTGTATATAATATATAATAGGGTTTTGTGAATAATTTATTTAAATAAAGCCCCAATTTGTTAAAATGCAAATTGCGCTGTGAAAATCTTCTTTACCGTACGCTCTAATACTTTAGACCCTTTTTGGCGAACAAACTGGTTAATCTAAGTTATAACTTAGGTTGCAACCAATGTTCGCCAAAATATGCTTGTGACTAACTTTCATTCTCAATTAAAAAAAGGAAAATGAACTTTTGTTGGAACACAGAACAAGAAAGTCTACGTACTGCTCGCTTTTAAAAAAATGCTTGGAATTATGATTTTAAGTTTATTTTAAGTTACTTTTCTGCTGTTAAAGCAAAACAAATAATAATGTACGAGCACAATGAGTCGTTCACATTAAATATTTATAAAAAAACCGTTACAAACGTGTTTAGTTTTTCATAACACAAATAGAAAAAGCGATTATGAAAAGTTGCAACCAAGGTCGCCAAAATACAAAAAATCGCAACCGAAGATAATCAGGTTGTTCACCAAAAAGTTCTTAAAGTCCATAGCGTCGCTCGTTCATCGAATATTTCCGTCCGCAAGGAGTTGATAAATACAAAACGCATTTATGCTTTTTACTTCATGGAAATCATAATGGTGTTCATAACAATGTGTTACATTACTAATAACAAGACACTAGTATTCTTCAAAGCGACAGTTACAGATCTGATTTTAGAAAGAGCATTTTTTTAGTAAGATCATTGTTACTTAAAAAATGTATGTTTCTAATAAAAAAATATCAAATCGAATGAGAAAAACGTGGAGAGTGGCACTTGAAATCATTCTCTTGTGAGAACGATGTAAAAACCTATGAAACTAGTTTACTCTCGTATAATATAAATTTAAGCCTTTTGTCTGAGAATAAACAGTTTTTTTAGCTGTAATTTAAGTAATATAAAACTGCTTTAAAAGATTTTATGAAATTAACATTTTCGTGCCCATTGACGGTTGTTCGTGTAATTCAAAATTCTTTTTTTTTTATTATATTTAATGTGAATTAATTTTTAATTGGTTTTAAAAAGACGGTAGTTTAAACGCTACTTGTCAAATGTGACTAAAGAGTTAACAGGTTTATTTACCTTTGTATCCAGTTTTTTTTATTTTTTTCGAAATAAAATTAGAAGTGATGAAGCGCCCGAGTGAAAAACTAAATAAAAATTTTAATCTTTTCTGAAATGTCATTTCAAGTTGCCTAAATTTGTACTGAAAATTACACTCTACTAGCGCACATATACGAAAATAAATGTTAAAAAGGCGTTTCAAAAGCTTTAACCGTAGTTTATTTTTAATACATTTATATAGAGTAAAAAAACTTTCTCTACATCGTCAAATTACCTATTTTTGAACAGCTAAATTCAATGATTCTCAATCTTTTTTCTCGACACAGCACACTTTTGATAATTAAAAAACTTAGTGGCACACTAACAATTAGATAAATTAAAGAAACAACATTGACTATATCACTATATATTTCTAATTTTTTCTATATGCATACCCATGCAGCAAAATTCATCTTTCAAAAGATTCTCGGCAATTTTACTAGATGCATCAGTAAAATTTGGCGGCACAATTTGAAAATCTCAAATTTACAAATTCAAAGCGCCGAAAAGTACTGCGGCACAGTGGTTAAGAATCACTGGCTAAATTAATGTATTTGGAATTGGTATGAGAATTGTTCCCTTATTATTTTAAATAAATTTACCAAAAATAAGACAGTTACATATGTCATAAACTTCCTTACGTCACAGAATGTTACTTTTTTTGTTTTTCTAAACGTACTTTTTAAGATGCAACGGTTCAGTTAGAATTTACGTACTTCCCAAATAAATAAAAAACGTTAAAAAACAACGTAGTAAACACAATAAACTATACTGAGGTCAGTATAATCAATGGTTCATCAGAGACGAAATTTAAACTTTTCTTTGTGATAATTTTGATCAGTTTATCTTCAATCATTATCATTTTTTTAAACTTTTGTTATATTGCTGAAGAACATAATTTTTCCCCAAAAATGACACTGATTCGAGTAGTAAACACTAGGCGTATTCAAAAATATACTATTAACAGGATAACTATTACGTCTTAGCTGCTCAAAGTTATTCAACTTCTATGCTTTGTGCAAGTTCGAGTAAGTTTTCCAATGAATCTTACTAACCCAACTCTTCGTGGAATATATTTTTGATAACGCCCATTTTCAAGTTTTCTGAAAAGTTTTGTGTAATTTCGAGTAAGCTTACCAACAGATTTTGTATTCTGGTGCACGTTTACCAAAATACCTATAGTTTAGCAAGTATAAAAAATTGTCATACGAGCATAGTTTTCTTAATATATATAGTTTAGTTTTCCTCTGGAGCTAATTTATATTCAGTTCAATAAGTTGTTAAAGATTAAAAGTGGCTTTAACTAATTTATACGGGCGATGTTTTGACTAATATTAAAGGTTAAATTTGTAAAAATTTCTAATTAAAAATTAGGTAGCATTTCGATCAGTAATTTTTAAATTTTTGATGGACTTTTTCACGTGTGCATCGTCAAAAAAGTTAACCCGTCTTCGAATTTTGGACATTATTGAGCGCAGTGTTCGAATACCACAAGGCTCTAAAATACTCGTGACCAACTATAGTCTTTTACTCTGGTTGCATAAAGCTTTCGAATATTGGTTTCCATTAAGTTCAAGCGAATTTTCAGTTCGATATGATTGTGAACAAATTGCAGCATCCAGCGGCGGTGTATTGCACAATAAAATCGATATTGAGGCATTCGAAAAGTTAGTTGTGTTACTGGACAGTTTACTGGACTCAACCAAAGATCAAGAATGCTTTAGAGTAATTAAAAAAGTGCTTAATTGTCAGTTGGAGCCATTGTTGGAATACGTAGTCAGCCAAACTAAACTGCATCAATGTTCAGAACTGAGTTCTACACTTGAGCGTTTCTTCGAAAAACATGGCTCTAAATTTAGCAAAAATTTAGTTTCCTATGTACAAAAACATGTTTAGAATCCTTAAAAGTTTTATAAAAATGTTTTGTAGCATTTTTTTTATATTACTTTTATGTTCGAGGCATATTTTGAAACAAATATATAGAAAAATGTAACCATTAGTATTTTTTTAATTAATTCATTTGCGTTAAACTGTATTGTCGTCAAAAGGGTTTAAAATTTAAATAAAAATTGTACCATCAAGTAAGTAGGAGAAATCAGTTTCAGCAAAAATTTAGAAACCCCTGGTCATTTATTTCACTTTGAGTTTTAGCAAAATGTTGCGGAACCGAATTTATTACTTACTTATTTACTTATTACTTATTTATTTACTTATTTATTGAAGTCCCACGCGAAATATATATATATATATATATACTTTTTTTAAGAGACTTTATTGTTATTGTACTTTCAGCTTTTGTGTGAAAAAAAATCAAATTTTAAACAATGTTAAAGCCCTCGGGACGTTTATTTAGACACGCTGTTAGATTTGCACATGGTAATGGCAATAAAAGTGATACTCCGGCATTTGAAGCGAACATAGGAGGTTTTCGCGGTCGATTGCCTTTGAAGGGCCAATATTTCCACAAAATCAGAACCGAAAACAAGTTCATGTTATTACAAAATATGACAGTATTTAGTTCAGAGGTTGGCAAAGTGGTTTGTAGACCCCCTCAGTGGTTCATTATCAAGACTCAGACGTGGGACTTT
>AGDA01060008.1:0-18438 GCA_000281935.1 Mengenilla moldrzyki | reverse complement strand
TTTTATTTTTTAATTTTAAAAAAATCATATTTTTACAAAATACAGATGACAAATGGCTTTAGTTGACTTTTAGCTTTTATATATAACTGAATTTATTTAGTTTTTAATAGGGTTTTTAGTTAATCATCATCAGTTTTTTTTTAATTTCAGCAGGAAAGATAAAATGTTTTCCCTTAAGTTACATCCTTTTATTTCACTGCATTCAAAATACTATAACTCCTCTAATAACAATTTTAAAAAAAAACACTGAAGTTAGTTAACCACATGTGATAACTTTTACTTTTTTATCAAACTTTTTTCGCGGTTTTTAAAACTGTTTTTAAGAGGTTTTTTTTAATATAATTAGATGAACAGATATATGAAAAATATTTTATACTTTAATCAAGCTAACAATGTAAAAACTTGCAGTTGTATATTTTATAATAAATCTTCAAAAATAAAAAAATCTTACCCTTTACAAAAAAATGTAGTTATGTAATATAAAAAGGTAAACGTTTAACTCAAAAAAATAAGATTTCTTCAAACTTGTTTTATTTGTTGAATGATAAAGTATTTTTTAGGTATCGAGAACAAAATTCCGACCTTTGGTTAACGGAACAGTTAAATTACCGAATGCTGTTGGTTTTTTGGCAGCTCAGTTATCACTTAGTTTACTTATTTTACTACAACTTAATTGGTACAGTATAATTTTGGGAGCTAGTTCGTTAAGTTTAGTCGTTACCTATCCACTAATGAAACGAATTACATATTGGCCACAACTTGTACTTGGAATCACATTTAATTGGGGCTGCTTATTAGGATACTCAGCCATCCATGGGTCAGTTGATTGGTCTCTTTGTTTACCGTTGTACATGGCTGGCATTTGTTGGACTTTAATTTATGATACTATCTATGCCCATCAAGTAACTTTTTTACTTTTTTTAAATAATGTTAGTAACTTTGTCCTATAGCTAGATGATGCGCTTAAATATTAGTTATATTTTTTGAGTGGGCCAGGTATTTATGTTAAAAAAATGTTTAGTGTATTTTAGATTAATATATTCAAAGTAATATATTATTTATCCAAACAGCTGAAACTCTTAATGATTTATAAAAACTAGTTTTTTACATCCCTAGACCAAATTATTACAATGTTTTAATTCTTTTAAAGAAAAACAAAATATGCATTATTTTTATAACAAAATATTTTTCAAATAAATTGAAGCAATGCAATAAGAAAACGTTACATTTATTCATTGTAAAATTATTATTGAACTATTTTTAGCAAATTTTCAATTCTGCTTTATTCTTACAAGTACGAGAAATATATATTCATTTGCGTTTTTCTAAGTCCATCAATTATTCATAACAGCTAACTGATAAAATAAATATGGATATTTTTAAACATTTCATTACGTAAAATTAACCTATGTTCATTCACTGTTTAAGGATAAATTTGACGACTTAAAATTGGGGATCAAATCAACTGCGCTGAAGTTCGGCAATCACACAAAACTATGGCTGTCATTTTTTTCCGTTGCTATGATTAGTTTTTTGTTATTGAACGGTTACGTTAACGATCAACAGTGGCCATATTACGTAGCTACGATTGTGATTTCCGGACAACTGGGTTACCAAATAACCGCACTTGAACCAAATTCATCATCAAATTGTTTAAAGCTATTTAAATCGAATCATTACGTTGGAATGGTTTTGTTCCTTGGTTTACTGTTAAGTCATTTGTTACGTCAAAAAAAAGAAACAAATCAGTCATTTTTACGAAAATAAATTCATCACTATTTAAGAAATCACATTTGTTTACCGAATTTATCACAAAATTTCAATTAAAACAAAAATTTCATTGCAACAAGAGACGAGAATTTAACTTTTAATTTCAGATATTTCACTTTAAAAAATTAATTTTTTTATATTAGTAACTTTTCCATGATACAAGTGTTGGGCAAAGCGAAAAAGCATGCATTATAAAATATTCAATATTATTTTCAATACGGGTGTTAAAATACAGATTGACCGATTTTATTTTGTGAGATAAGTTCACTAAAAATTTCATTTGGCCATAACAAATTGCGGCATCTTTTGGTGAAAACTAAGCATAATTTTAATCAAAAAAGACACAACTTATTTTAAAAAATAATTTCATTAAAAATTCAAATAGGCCATATAGCAAGTACAAAAGTGGTTCATTTTTTTAAAAAAATGCGGGAAAAATGATTTATAATGAAACTGGCTAATCTGTATTGTTTGTATTTGCAACATGAACTTAGAGGCTGCACTCAAAAATTTCAAGAAGAAAAAAATGTAAAAAAAAATTTTTCATTCGAATTAACGAGAATATCAAATCGAACACTACATTTGAACTTTCTATACTTTTTTGACCAAAATTTGGAATTTCTGAATGCAATAATAATGGTATTCATGTATTATAAATTTCTATCGCGAACTAAAAGATACTTGAAATAAACGGCAGATGTTGATTTGCAAATTTTAGTTATAATAATTTCTACTTAAAATGCTTTATTTTTATTCTGGTTCTTATCTCTTAAAATTTTATCGCATGTGTGCTGACATATTTTTAAATTTGAATCGAGTCATGCACTTCATAATTCAAATATTCTTAGACGATAACAACAATTTATTCTAAATGAACAATCGATACTTTACGTCTGTAGTTCACAATAACAAAAGGGCTCATAAAATACCAAATCTGTGTTATTAATTACTCTTACTATTCATTTTCAAAGCTTCAATCAAAAATCCTTAACTAATTTTTACATGTAAAAATCATTAGGATAATTGGTTTTATTATTAAAAATGTTTGTTTTCGTTAGCTAAATATTTTCAATAAAATTTTCCTACATATTTGTTGCAAGCTTATAAATTAATAACTTTTTGGAAAACCTTATTCTTCTACCTTAAATACTGAAACGTAATTAGTTTCGGTTAATTTCTGTAGTGTTTTAGAAATTGTATATTGTTGCTTTGATTTATTATTTGGTCTAAAGATATATTTTATTTATCAAATGTATGCACTTTTACACATTTATTCATTTTATAAATGGTGCATTCAGAAATTCCAATTTGACCAGCAGAAACAATTCTTTATTCAATTTTATTAGAATATTAGCATTTTGAACACTATATTTGAACTTCCTATATTTTTTAGCTCAATTTTGAATTTCTGAATACTTTCAAAACGTGTTTTATTTACGGATCAATGTTGAGTGATTTTATGTTTATTATTTATTAAAGCAAAATAAAATTCTGATCAGTTATAAATAGGTTTAAATTCTCGTTTCTTTTGGTACATGTTTATTCGCGATTACGTGCTATTATTATAAAGGCAGTGTTTTTTTATCACTTATGTCATCCTGATACCGAGTAATTGGCTAGCATATTCATAAACGGCATAACTAATACTGACTGCTGGTAAAACTTTAATGAAATTTGCAGTGATGCCACGATAAAGACCACCGATGCCATCTTTACGAACGATTTCACGAAAAAGGCCCGGAATTGAAAGTTGAATTGGTTCATCTAAGAAAAAAATAGTTTCCAATGAAGTCGATCATGCAGCCTAATAAAATAATTCAAATCTATGAGTTTGTTTCAAATTATAAAACATCTTTCATACCCTAATAAATCAATCCTTTTATTTAGGTTTATGCTTCCTGGTAAAAGTAATTTTTTGATACATATATTTTAAAAAATATTAATAATTTTCAAAAACTTACTTATTAGTGTTTAGGGGAAAAACATTTTTACAAATTTAAACGAAAAGAAAATAAATTCAATTATACCTAATTTTCTACACGAATTATATTGTTATAAGTCGATGTTTTAGTATTTTTAAATATTATTTTATTTTAATATTATTTTAATATTATTTTAACTATTTTATATTAATGAATTTCAGATATTATTTTCTTTTTCCAAAGTATAATTTATTTTTAAAATATATTTAATGGATTAAAATGTGTAAGCAAAAAAGGTATTAAATGAGCTCCTAAAATTTAGCTAATTTTGAGAAAATTAAAGTTATATCACTAAAAATACAAAAGTGTATCCTTGTATTAAAGTTCATCATATAAATATCAATTTCCATTAACTTTTTATTAAATATATATTTGTTTTTATAAAAATTAACCCTTTTATACTAGTTTCAAATTTTAGTTAAAAACTTTTACCCACATACAAATTCATTAGCTGCATATATACTCTAGCGATTTTATAACAAATATATTTTACATAATCTCAGGAAAATACTCATGATGTTTTTAACATGTTTTTAAAACAGATATTTAATTGTTTAAAAAATTAATATTTTTTTATATACAACGTTATTGAATTGAATTTCTTATTCTTAAAAAGTTAAATCAGTTCGACGTGTATACATATCAAATTAAATCTGTATTACATTTAGTAAGAATAACGTATTAAGAAATAAAATATTAGTTTATTTGACACATAAAAATCTAACCTTTTTTGTTTTTCGTAAAAAGTATAATATAAAGTGACCACATTTTCATTGAGTCAAATCTAGAGAAATATGACGAGTGAGAATTACAATTTAGTTATTAATTGTTTATTGTATAGCTTCATACACATCTAATTTTTTAACACGAATTTTACACGATTTTTTACATGAATTTGATTTAATATGAATTTTAAAAAGTTCTCTTTTTATACATAAATTATTTTGTCTTAACATGATTTTTAACATTTTAAAAATGCTTATCTGTATTAAGCCCAAACGTAACGACAATCATCAAAAACTACCGAGTCAATCCAATTCGATACACTACTATATTTAGTTTGCTTTGTCTGCATTTTATGTTTTTTTATGTATTTTTTAATTCTTTATATTCATCATATTTATTAAATAATAGGTAATATATTTTTATAGTACATTTAAAATAAAAAATTCCGATGTTTCTAAAAAGCAGGATATTTTCAAAAATCGGTGGGACGCGAGACATTCTACTAAAAAACGGGATTACCCGCTAAAATCGGAACATGTATTCACTTTATAATAGCACCATTTGCCCTAAATTCAACGTGTACACAAGTCATTTTAATTCCTCATTCTGTATCAATCTTTTGAAATTAAATCTCGCGCTGTTAACTTGTTAATATATAAATCATTTTTAAGAGCAAGGACACTGAAAATGTCGTTTTTTAATAACTAAAGAAAAATTCTTTAAAATATGACGGTAAAGAAATAATTCTTTTAATCTAAAAATATAAAATGATATCTTTAGTATCTAAAGATTGCTTCTTTAAAATATACGTTTCCATTCTTTAAACTTTAAAAATTATAGTCTTTAAATACTAAAGAAATGAGTATAATTTTGTTATACCAAAAGAAAAACTTCTTTATTGTCATATTTGAAAGACTGATTTTTTCAGTGTAAAAACTATATAAAGATAGAAAAGATATTTACCAGACGCTTGAAGTCGAGTGCGAACTAAGGTCAATGGATATGAGCATACTTGTCCTAGACTACTAGAAATGCTGCCACACATAAGTACAATAAAAACGCCGGGCGGCTGATTATCACGTCCATGCCGTTTTAAGTATTCACGTTTCAGTGTTTCGTAAACGGCTAAGTCAATACCACCATATGGAATTATGCCCAATATGTTCGGTATGTAACCACGGTAAAAGCTGCGCAAACCTTGTATCCGGTAAATCTGTCGCACCGCATCCAATATATTATGATACTGTCCGGTACGACGTAACGCTAATCGCGTCTTAAGCACCTCAAGTGGATAAATGACTGTTTGACTAAATGAGCCGGCTACAGCACCGGCACAAAACCGTTCTCCAGGACTTAGTGATGTTTTCATCGCCTGATCACGCAATCCAGTTGCATTCTGATACCTTAATATTTGACGCTTTGTTTGTTCATATGCGGCAAATTTCAATGCCGTCTCCGGTGCAATTTTTAACACGTTAATTCCATTTCCTCGCCAAAGACCTAGGAGACCGCCTTCTGTCAACAATTTACGAAAGCACTGCTTGATTTTTTGTTTTGATGGCTCCACCTACACGATCGATAATTGACCATTTAAAATATGCTTTTTTAATTTTCGATACAAAAAGTAATAAGTTTTAAAACATGGCTATCCAACGTAAATAACTTAATGAATTGTGATGAGCCACACATATAAAATAAAATAACAAAATATTCAAAATATTTTCTTATCAACAACATTTAAAATATTATCTTACAATTAATGTTACACTCTTTTTTGTATTTTACTTGAAAATTTCTGAATATCAAAGAATAGTCGATTTTTAAAATGTGTAAAATAACATAGATAGTTAAAAACTTTAATTAGACTGCAAAGTCTTCAAAAAACCCGCATGTAGCCCATAAGTCACTGATCCCAACGAAAATTCTTATGTAGACAATATAGTCCTTTACTAAAATAATTTAATCAGTTCCAAATATCGATATGAATATTAAAAATACTTGTATACTAAAATAAAAGAAAATGTTTTTCTTATGATTTTCAAGCGCTAAAAACTAGCGGTTCCAAATGTTACACCAGTTAATATGACTATTAACACATTGCACTTTGTTTTTTTTTTTTTTCATTTTTTTTATTGATTTTGTTTTTTTAAAAAAAAGAATAAATTTAGGACTAAGTAAATCATTATTAAAGCTTTTTTCTGTAATCTTCTTTGACAAGGGTTAGTAATTATAAAAAGAATTCAATATTGCCTCATTCTAAATTGAAATGTAAGTTAATTCACATTAATTGTAATTAAGATTTTACAATACACTAATCCTACACCGGATAGAATTCAATGCATCATTACACACTTCTTATAATTAAATTAAGCATATAGAAATAATGGAAAATATTTTCATTTATTACGTCTTAATAAACGTATTTACTTTTTTTAAATATATTCTTCAGATATATCATAAAAAAACTGATAATTTAAATTGTAGTTATTAATCCACTCAGATTACTTAACACGCTACATTTCATTGTATTTGTTTCTTACACTACGTGAAGTCGGATCGCACTAATTGTTTGTATATATTAATAAATGCTTATAGACAACAAAGAAATGCTAATAATCAAACAATTAACACATACATGCTTGTTGACGCGTTATCGGGTCACTTAGTTTTTTTTTCCTGATTACAGTCAACAACTGGTTTGGGAAAGCGGCAATATTAAATATGTTTTATAATTACTAGTCCTAGTTAAAAATTATTAAAACATAAATAAAGCTTTGATATCCACTAATTTTTTTTAGAGATTTAAAATAAAAATGAAAAAAGTGCCGGGCGCGAATTTATTAAATTTTTAACATAAACCCTTAAAGTGATCATTATAATTACGTGATTAGGTACTTAACAGTTTTCACTTTATCCGAGTTAAAATTTATTCGTATTGGTATTAAATATAACAAACATAGTAAATATAAACAAATTAAAAAACAAGAAAATGGAAAAATTAAATGCTAACGATACATTTAACGTGTTAAGTTTTTGTTTAAAAAAAGCTTATTTTGAGTAACAAAATACTTGAAAATTTTAAAATATGCATATTACTTTTTTGAATAAGCGATTAAAAAAGTTTTCCAAGCAAATAAATTTTGCGCAAAATTTTTTCTAAATATAAAATAACGTAACATACACAAACCTGTAAAAAAACTTTAACCCTATCTAATGGTGCAGTACAAGTACGCGAAACAGCACCTGCTATTCCCCCAGCAGCCAGATGTCGCCACCATAGTCCTGATTGCATTTCAGTTAATGTAAAGTCCTCAGGCACAATCATGTTCTCGCCCACGTCTAAAAACTAATCGCAAATTAATTTTCAACAAACGGATGTAATTATTGTCCGATCGGCCCTTTTACATTTGCACTAAATTCATTTCGCTCAAATCAATATTTCGATTTTTCTTGAGCGTATATAAACATTTTTTAAGTTTATTCAATTGACTTAATATAATAGACATAATACGATTTTTCAATATTATACGAATACAGCGATGTCCTGTAGTATTTGTTCTAAAAATGTTAGCATTTGGTCAATAAGCATGATCAAATTATGTGTTTAAAATACGGTATAAAATGTAACGCGTATATTTTTATTAAACTAGTTTATTTGGGCAAAAATAAGTTATAATTTTTTGCATATATATATATAATTCTTACAATATTTTCAGCTTCATATAAAGATTTAAAAATGGAATATGTTTCCTTTGAAAAAAACTAGTCAGAAATTTGCATGCAAATGTATATAGCTACATCAAAATTTAAGACGATCGTACTATTATTATTAACTCACAGTTGAATGTCGCCAAAATGTTATCAAACCATGAATATCGCTTGAAGGAGCCAATAACAAAAAGTCGCGCCATTCATCGAAGCTTATATTTAGACTATCACTTTGATCCATTCTAAAATAAATAAAAAATTTTAATTGAAAAAAAGACATAATAGCAAAATCATAAGAAGCAAACTTAAAATTAACGTTTGGTGTTTTATTTATTTTTAAAACAATATAACTTAGACTAAGTCACTACCTTTTTCAAAAATGGGTATAAATGATAATAATTTTCCTCAAAATTTCCACTCTCATTAAAATTCCAGAAACATTCTTAAAAATTTTAATTCAGTTTCTGTCTCATATTTAGACAACACTTTTCCAAATTATTTCCTTAAATTTTCATTTGAATTTATTGTTAATTTAACTTGAAATTCGGATAAAATCATACTGAAGTTCATAGTATTTTTTATGAAACATTTTATATGAAATTTAACTTTTTGGTTTATTAGGTGTTTTGTTAACTTTTACTTTATATTATTTAAAAATTATAAAATCTTATCCAGGGGTAGGTAAAAACCGGCCCACGGGCTGGATCTAGCCCTTTTGTTCATTTTATCCCACCAATTGAAATTTTTCCAATGCATTTTTTCTATTGTTAAGATATAAATAAATAACAAAATAAAACTTTTCATTAACAAATTTATTTAATGTCGATTAATTTAATATAAGTCATTTTTTCAAAAGTTACGTGAATTATTTAATTAAGTACAAATTTTTCGTATGTATACTCAAGTAAAACAATTTATTATTTCTATTGTCTGTTATTAACTGTCAAAATATATTGTCCAAATGCTTTAAAATGTTATTTAGATATTTTGTCAAAAAATTTCATAGGGCGAAAAAACCCACCCAAAACATTTGTGGTGCACAGTGTATGCAGTGAAGTCTTCCGACCCACCAGATACTTCCCGTACAGCATTTGCATGCCTGTTCAAAAATAAACGTGCTTTTAGCGTTCAAAGAAAGCACAAAAAAGAAATAATTTTGAGTTCTCCTAAAAGAGTATTTTTATCAGAATATTTAGATACTAATAAGTAGTGCATTTAAGCTTTTATTTTACATACTAGGTTGCGTTCGATTGGAACCTCTTTTTACACATTCGTTTTTCAGTAAATTTTTCTCTCTTATTTTGTGCTAATAAAATTTAATCCGAGTACTTCTTAACGTATAAAAGCAGTACATTGATTCCTATTTACGGTATTCTAAAAAATAATTGTTTTTTACTTACTTATGAAGATATAATGGTAAAATAAGGTATCAACTTTTCGATACAAAAAAGAAGGCATTTCCCTATCTTTGTGTCTATTAATTTGTGTACTCTAAAAGTAACATTTGTGGCACAAAATCACCATGAAAAAGACACAAAGTCATAACAAAAGTAGTGTAAAAAGAGGAGGGAATGCTGTACGGATTTAAAAACTCTATTTTGGCCCACACTTAAAAGAATTTGCTTACCTCTGGTTTACACTTTACTAAATAAAAAATCATCCTTTTTAATTTTTCGAAATTTAAGAACTATACTTATAATAAATTATAATTTTAAAATATTATTTTCCTTTGTTTAAATTTTAATATCAATTCGATTTCACCACTTATACATACATATGCTTATTATAAAAGTCATAAATTCTTGAAATAAAAATGTACCTTTTTAGCAATCTCTTTCCTTCATGTTCATCCAAATCGATTCCAAGATCTTTAAATGCATTGAGTAATTCGTTTAAATCAATTTTTCCGTCCCTGTTTTTATCCAAATGCGAAAATTGCAATTGCAGATTTTTCTCGTGTTCTTTTACATAAGAAATGAAATCGGCCAAATTAACAAGACCACTTTGAGTTTTATCTGAGCGTTCGATAAACTTCTATATGTTTGATAATTAAATTAATATAATCAACACTTCAATGGCTTTTTGCAAAAATTAAAGCGATTATAATACTGCTTTTATTAAAAATAAGCTAATTTAAAAAATATTAAATATAGTTCATTACTCTTAAAAAAGTTACTATTCATTCCAATGTCACAATGAATAATCCTCTTATTACTATTAACAAAACGGTAGAAACTGAAATATGATGTCGTCATACATTATTTATTGCAACAATTGTATGACGGTATAAGTACATTTATGGGATATTGAGACGACAAATTGTAATGTTACTGTGATTTCAAAGATGATTTCTCTTATAGATAATTCCCTTATTGGATAATAAATGTCCTCATATTAATATATATATATATTACATCATTTATGTCATAATTAATTGAAGGTTGGGTCAAAAATGTTGAACACGAGCGCTATCAAAATGTATAATCTTTTTTATTGCAAAAGCAATACTCTTTCTTAAAAAATGACCGTAGTAATAGGCAAAAAACACTCCAAAATGAATCTGACAATGATACATATCAGCTTGTTAAAACCCAAATTAAAAAAGTTCGTCTCATTCGTGCCCTAAGTTGTCACAAGCTAATTTTAAGTGATTGAAAGTAAACACTATCAAAACAATAAATCGTATTTATTTCATGAGGCTTTCATTGTATCAAAAAATATCCTCTACAAAAGTTGTGCATAATAAAACAATCTACAACAAATATAAGTTCTATTTTTTGATTAAAGATTTAATTCGCAAAAATTTCACAGAAACATATTTTTTTCAGTTTTTTATTATTAACTGATTAAATATGTATCGTTCAATCGATGTATTTTTACACCTTGCAGACTTAGTATTCTGTTGGTAACTGTAGCAACTGTGTGATATCTCATCAGTGGCCCCGAATGATAAAATACGCAAACGGGATATTTCACCAGTGGCCTTGACCGATGAAATATCTCGTCATCCGTCCGCAAGGTGCTAAAAATTAAAAACTTATATATTTCTTATAGTCGTCTAATAATATTGTTCAAAAACTTATGAAATTCCACAAAGCCATTAGTTTATTGATTAAGAATAATGTCAATTTTAACATAGCAGTGAACTAATCATTTAATAACTATTAAATATAAGTAACTTTAAAGCATTGCATTGATCGTCGACAATTTATCAGCATGGAAAGCAGGAATGCGGTAAAAAATATATTTATGAACTCATCTGATTTAGCATAAATCAGATGTGTGTATTTTTTTGTATTTTTTGTATTATTTTAAAAAGCTATGGTTTACAAAGATAGTGATAATGAGGAACACGTTTTCTAATCATTAGGGTTGAATTAAATAACATTTAAACAGAAAAATTATGCTAACAAATTAATTTTTGCTCAGAAGCCTTCAAATTTGCAAATTATTTTTGACAAACTTCAGCGTATTTCTGATGCATCTCAAACTTGTGTAAAGCTTTTGATAAATCTTGAATGTCGATTTTCCCGTTACCATCAATATCCAATTTGGCGAAAAGACGAGCCAATCGTTCGTCATCCGACGTCGAAGTCGTTGACTTAACATTGGTTCCTTCGCTCATCAAGGTGTCACTTATTATCGACAAACTAATACTTCTGCTAGCATATCGAAACTGAACACTTAAATGAAAATGAGACTTGTCGAGGAACCACGATTTTGGTCATTGGCGAAGTTTAAAATTTCGCGCCATCATTTTTAAAATGTTGCCAACTTTTCTTTAAAGTTACAAAAAAAAACGAGTATAAATATCGAAAAAAAATGTAGTACATGCATACCATGTATAATTACAGTGACGTCGATGCAATATCGTTGCAATTACGCACATTATGGCTGTGTTCAAAAATTTCAATTCTAAAGTATTGTAATGTAAAGTTTACCTAGTAATGTAATTTACATTCCTTTGTAAAGTAAAGTATCTAATGAGTCCCAATTACTTCGATAAGGCAACGAACTATAACCGCTCAATCAGTCGATTGACCCCTTAACCCTAACTTGCAAAATAACACTTTAAATTTCAATTTTTAATTAATTAAAAAATAATCTGTGATAAATACTCTTGTAATTGTTATGCAAAGTAATTTTGAAGTATTGAAAATAAACTAAAAAAAAAACAACAACAAGAAGAGAAAAAACTATCTTAAGCCCAAATTTTTATGGAAAATAACTTAATCGGCCGCAAAAGCATATAAAATAACAGGGAACCAAATAAAAAAATTAATTAAGTAGTAGTCAACTAAAAAGTTCCAAATTATTAATTTAAAAATTGTAATAAAAAAGTAAAATAAAATTTTTAAGCGGTATAAATCGGCATTTATGGAAATCAATAAAATATCTATCTGCAACTTTTGATCGTAATAACTACAGATCCAGCAGTATTTAGTCGACACAATAATTACCATAATAAATTTTGGTGACTGGTGTTTCAAAATCCGGTTGGTGATTTAAAATCAGTCAGTTCGTAGCGATCTTGGTGTCTGGTGTTTCAGTCCGGTTGTTGATTTGAAATCAATCAGTTCATAATAATCTTGGTGTCTGATATTTCAGCCCGGTTAGTGATCCAGAATCATTCAATCAAAAAACACGTTTTTTGGTGTTTTTCCAACTTTATGTCACTCTTACTCGCGAATCGTTAAAGATATTAATGTGAAATTTTTTACAAACATAGATATATGCTTTTAATAATTTTTAAATTTTTTTTACCTTTCTAGGTGCTTTGATATTGGAGATAAAAAGTTTCAGGTAAAAAAAAATTTACCCCCTTCCTCAAAATTGTGTACTAGAATTTCAAACTTTTATTTTGATTTTGCTATACACTAGGTACGAGCTTTCAGAATATATATGCCATATTTAATGCCTTTGACCAAAGGTAAAATTTATTTACTAGTGTTGTCGACGACCATCATAAGAAAGAAACTTCATACAGAACACACACATGGGAAAAAACGAAAACAAATTTCGACTATTAAAATTTCAGTCACTTTATTATTTACTCAACATTTTCTAAAATTTATTTCTACATTGTCAAGTTCAAAATTTACGTATTGAAAACTATGAAATGGACTATTGCTTTTGATTTCAAATTGAAAGACGTCAACTTTAACACATTACATGCAAGATGGATATTAATATCTTTTACGGGAATATTCTTATCACTTCCAGCTAGCAAAACCTGTTTTTAAACTTATTCAATTTATACAAAACTTTGCTGCAAAACATAAATGTTTAGTGCTTGGTTTAGTGTCGCCTTTAATCTTTTTCACAGTAGAGCTTTTTTCCCAGTACGGGCTCACATGAACTTCAGTAAGAAAAAATAGGTCCACAACAATTTTATATAAAAAATTAAAAAATGACAGTTTTAAAATAAGTAGTTGATAATATTCTAACTAACACGTTTTTCGTAAAATATGCTTTTACCACATAAAGATAATTGAGTAATTTTTTGTGACGTAAAGCAACATAAAGTGTAACTTACGTCACGCAAGTGATAAATCTATTAAAAATATGTATCCAAATACCTTTTTGATAACACTTGTTACATCTCAGCACCGAAACAAGCATGGGCTCACTTAATATAAGTTAATTACAAAACCTAATGAAAATAAAATGTGGGATGTCATTGAACAAAATATATATACCCCTCTTTTAGAAGGTGTGTTAATTGTTATTAAATAACATTTTCAATAATCTTAAATATATTTCAATAGCAGAGTAGAAATACACAATCTCTCATGTGACCACAAAATATCTTAATTAAATTTAATAAGTTGTTTTTGAGTTTCTACTTTAATAGAAATGAAAATGATATTTTTACAATGAATCCAATTTTTTCGTAACTTTAACGTAAACTTTCAAATATATTTAGATTTCTGTTGCAAACATTGTTTTCAACAGCTAAATAGTACTTCTCATGTGTTCTGTAAGCTCCACTTACCAAACATTAAAAACTATTTCACTCCAGTAGCTAATTTTTTGAAAAAACCCCATAAAGGGCTTTTAGATCGAAGTCAGCTTATGTATAACCTATATTCCTAGTAATAAGCAACTTTTAAAAAATGCTTAAATATGCTTAAACTGTGAAGGAAAAATGTATGCTTTGATATAGTTTCGTTTTCTCGACATAGTTTAAAAATTATTCGAAATATTTTTTTGAAGTCTAGTTGACCTGTAGGTACATTATTGCACAGAAAATTAAAATTTAAATTAGTCATCAAAAATAAAATCATTGAAGAAATTTTTTAACTGAATATATATAACAGTTTTCTGAATATGTTAAGGAAACGGAAATATCTTAGAGCATATATTTTTCTTTGTAGTTTTAAAAATTCAGACAACGTTTAAAAATTGTTTGTTAATATGGGTTAGCAAAAGATTTCTTAAAATCTTATTGAGTATAATTATTATTCATGTTACCGTAAAAGTTTCGTTTTATACTTCAGTTAGCTTTTAACAATTTTTAAATTTGATGAAAATGCCGATAACATATTTAGATATATTTAGATAAAGACTACGTTAAACACATTCCCCCTAATGAGCTTTCAAATGACTTATGAACTAAATATTTATACAAATTTAGGTTAAAATTGTCGACAAAATTTAATTTGACAAAAAAAAAACAATAAAACAAAAAAATTTAGTTTTAGGATCGAATATTTTAAATACTTTTTGTGCTAATTTGTGGTAAAAAAAGATTAAGCACAACTTTTTCATCAATTACTAAAAGCTAATATATAAAACAAATTTCGTTATGTTTTGAACCTATTGTATGTAATATATGTATAATAAATCATAATTCTAAAATATGTACTTAATAGCCATAATACCGTTTTTTTTTAAAAGATTAAAAATTTGATTCGAAACAATGTCAAATTTGAATTTACTTATCGATATGGCGAACAGTTTGAGGAAAAGTCATTAAGAGTATGTCAAATAGTGATATACTTTCACTACGACACATTCAGTTTTAAGATGTATTTGAAATGCTTTTTCAACAATATTTTTAAGGTGATTATCACAAAAAAATTTTGTATATGTGACTTTTTTATGTTTTTATAGTGTTTTCTCAGGGCTGTGGGGGCTACTGAGCGCGTCGGCAGGTGGCGGATAGGCGAACGTGTCATTGGGACAGCCTCGAATAAGCAAATAAGAGGCCGCGGACCAACCCCCTTCCTCATTCCCAACCTAAGGTGTAAAGCGACCCGTGCCGATTGGCTGATTTCTATCCAGAGTGAGTGATGAGGACAACGGAGCCTCTAGGATACCGGGCAACCCCCTAGAGTATGAGCCTTACATCGTCATCACCGGGTCACTGACGATGCGGACCTTACACTTACCCGGTGACTAACAGATTCACATGAATCTAAATAAAATGGAGGGATATTAACCATTGAGACCTCCGTGTAAAAAGAAACTTTCTAGGAAACTTTCCTGGAAAGGAAAAAATGCTTTCCAGTGTTGAGCGCTGGAAAGTCGTAAAAGAAAATGAAACCAACGCTCTAAAGGGGAAAAAATTAGACCCTGAAAGCTACGGTAAGACAAGTAGATGAGGCTGAAGATGGTTAGGGGAAGAAGAAACTTCAAGCCCCAACATCCAGGCCTATTCTTTCTTGTGATTATGTCTTACGATAAGAGAATCTATTAAAAGTATTCTCTTGTCGGAAGAAAAGCAGCAGCTTTTCAATTACTATTCTTATGATTTGGAATTGGTGAGACCCAGTATTGGGGAGACCTACAACCAAGTCGCTGTGAGTAGGGTTTTGAAGGTAATGCACAGAGACATTCTGGGCAGCTGTTTTTAACTTTAAGCATGTCCATCCTGGAACAGGAAAATTTCAGGTGGGCTGTTGCCAAGAAACACAAAGGCTTTTACATGGATTTTTTAGATACACATGTAATTGCTCCTTTGAACTACCGGCTTGCTAGAAGTACAATAAGCCATACGGCTGCAGTGCTAGGGTGCTAACCCCGCCTAGCAAGTATGGCTTTTTATTTATTTATTTATTTATAGTGTTTTACTATAGAAACATTTATACGATCATTTATACGATATTTTTATGACGATAAGTGTCATACAAAGCAATTCAAAAAATAAACCAATAATTTCACGATCGTCGTAAAAACACGGCGATTATACGAGTTTTTAAATCACATTATAATTAAGTAGAGATGTCATAACGATTAATAGAGGAACCGAAATGCATGTTAATATGAGGTCAAAAAATGATATCATAGCAGTATTATAAGAATATTGTTAGAATAATATCATAAAAATGATCTGATTAAGTTATAAGAAAAAGAAGGTACTCTAACTTCATAAAAAGCACACTATAATGATTTGGGAAATAATTTCATTATAACGATACATCTAATTCTCTTTTCGCACGAATTTGTTTACACGAATTTGATTTAACACGAAAAAAAAAATTACACAAATATTTTTGCTTTAATACGGTTTTTAATTTTCTACAAATTTTATTTTATATCTATATTATTTTAACTTTTTATGTATTAATGATTCATTACTAATGAATTTCAGATATTGCTCATTTTTTTCAATATATTACTTAGTTTCTACACTATATTAGAAAAATTAAAATGTGTAAGCACAAAATAAATTAAGTGAATTCTAACAATAATTTTTTAATATTGTTTATGAAGGTTTCATAGTGTAAAAAGAGACTTAAGTGTACATATATAAGCAAAAAAATTATTAAAAAAATTAGTTTTTTAGAACAACTAAATTATATATTCTCCACTAGATTTCAACTGTATTAAGGGTGAGCAGCCCGCAGCCTGCTTAGTATTTTTATGCCGCCCGCCAAACATTTAATTTTATTACAGATAATCTTCTACTAATATATTAAGTTCTTTTAAATTAATGGGACTTGTTCAAACATGCCAAATTTGTCATTAAAATCTTCAAGTGTTTTTTTATTCTTGTTTTATTTTTTTTTAAACTAATTTTTTTTTAAATTTTATGTTTTTATAATCTAAGATTTTTATGAATTTAATTAAAATATAAAAATATAATTTTCTTGGTTTAGTAAAATATTTTCAAATTTAAATAAAACCGTTTGCTAAAAAATGTTGTCATTCCTGTGCTAGATTAATTAATTTAAAACGTTGATTTAGAGTTTTAACGTTTTCAAATGAAATACAAATATAAATAAATCTAACGAATTAAAAACAATAATCTGTTTTCTTAAATACATGATCTACATAAATCTATTACATTGTTTAAGTCACAATCATAAGAAGGCAGAAAAATTGTAAATCTATAGTGGGGCCGAGAAACAGCATAAATACGAATGTAACAACGAGCTTCGAGATACTATTAATTTTATAAAACCTGTATTAATGAATCTCTAAACTTTAAAGTGAAAAATAAAAATATTGTATATTTAAAGTTTTCGAGTTTTCGAGTTTTGCATAAATTTTGGCGTCCAATCGTGGACTCAACGGTCCCAGAGAAAGTGATTCGCGATATTCTGTTCGCGAAAATTAAGATTTACATATAAAACAATTGGCGATATTCTTTTCGCAAAATTTTTGAATTCAGTTACGATATTCTCTTCGTAAAAGCATGACAAGATCTGGAAAAATTCTATGACATTGGTTGAAAATAATTAGCGAACAAATAAATGGTGACCAACAACTGGAATCAGTGTCAATGGTTCAAAAAGTACTTAAAGAATGTTCAGAATATTTTAATTATTACGAAGAAATAATTAGGGAGAAATTGGATCAATCAAAAGATGAAGGTACAAAAAATGCAATTATGAAAGAGTTTACTTTCATTGAAGAACAGTACAATAAGGACAAAATAACTTTATAACGGCAAAAAGAGTTCCTGAAACAACTCTGCAACCTAATACAAGTGATGATAGTAACATACACATGATTTTGTCAAGTCAAAAAGAAATGGTTGAAAAGTTAGTTAATTTAAATATTTGTAAAAACGAATTAAAAGTTCCAGATATTGGTATCCCAAAATTTAATGGGTCATATAAAGACTGGATTCTATTTAGGGACTTATTTTTGGCTGTTATTGATTCAAAAAAGGACATGAGTCCTGTAGTAAAATTACAGCATTTGCGTTTATTGCTGACTGGCGAAGCAGCAGCTTTAATCAAACATATGCCAATTACGGCCGATAACTATAAATTCATCATGGCAGCAACTTATTCAACGC
>AGDA01060003.1:0-14983 GCA_000281935.1 Mengenilla moldrzyki | reverse complement strand
AAATTGTAGTTTCGTGACATCATTTACTAAATTACTTGTTTTAGGCGTTTTTTAATAAAGAAACTTAATAGATATTCGTGAAAAAATAAACAGCAATTTTGTAATAAATTGGTATCAGCCGGTTCACCATTCAAACAAAGTCTTGTATTTGTGTCAAAGTTTAAAGAGCGAGTAGATTTTAAGATGATTTTATTATAAGTTTATTTTCTGCCTTCTTGTTATAAATTTGATTTTAGTATAAAAGAAAAAACCCGAGTAATCGAAATGCTGTTATATGCTCTTTAAGAAAGAACGTGAATTATTTGCTGATAAATTAAATAAAATAAAATATATAATTGTTACCTATCCATTTTTTATGAAAGGAATATAAATAAAAAAAGTGATAGTTTAAACGCTCTACACGAACATCTCAATATTTTTATAAAAAATATATATTTACAGTGTGAAATTATCTTGTAAAAATAATTGTCATAAATTTTGATGTAGACAACTTAATTAAAGTATATGAAAAATTTATTCTTGATTTAAATTTTTCACAAGTAATAATTTCAAATTTTCTTATTAGGAAACCTAATTAAGCATAATTTTTTTAAAGATATGTTCAAATAAATAAAAAATTACACACGTTTGGGAAAATTAAATTAAATTTGATTAAATATAATAAAAAATTTTAATACCTGAAAACTTTAAATATAGTTTATATCAAAAAAGTGGAATTTATTTGAACGTAACTAAAAGAAAATCAAATGTATTTCAAATTTTCAATTTAGAAAGCATTGGAAAACGTTACTAGTTTAGTAACTAGTAAAGTAGTATTTTTTTACTTATTGACCACTTATTGTTCATTCATTTTAAAAAAATTAACAACTGAGCGATCAGTGATCTTTTCATTTTTGAAACAAGAAGTTTAAAAAATATATTAAATTTCGATTGTTTTAAAATCGTTAAAAAAACTTTTTTAATGAACTGGAATCCGAACATTATTCATTTTTTTAACTTTAAATGCTTTTGATTTTATTTTGATTTATTTTTCAACTCCTCGATATGATACTTATCGTCATAAAAATTCGTATGATTGATCATATAAAGGTTACATATAGAAAAATGTTTCTTTAACGATATAATCATCTTAAAAATTGATGAAAAAATATTTTAGATACAACTTTATGACAAAAGTGGTTATACAAGCTTGTAATTACTAATCCATTATTACATCAACTCTATTTTAAAATGTGGTAAAAAATAGTGGTTTGATGTTACTATTTTTCTCTTCAAATAGTAAGCATTTTACTACTTTGTTAAATTTTGATCCCTAAAACGACTTTTAGTAAATTATTGATAAAATTTTTATTAAAATAGTTAGATAATAAAGTTTTCGTATGCACTTTTAATATTTAAACTAAATTTTAATTTGTAAAAAATTAATTAATAAATATGAATCATATATAATTAAACACATACAGTGTATAAGTTAAGCAAAGTATTCATGCAGGTTTGAATGATTTATACAGCAATTAGTATTAAATATAATTTTTTTGTTTTAGTATGCTGTTTAAGTTTTGATTCGACTTATTGGATTTGGCTGTTTGTTACTTTTGTGATGGTAATTATCAGATAGCATGCATTGAATTTCTAATGGATTCCGAAACGTGGTTTATTAGAAATGGATTAAATATCAAAGTTTTATGAAATATTATTAAAGTGCAAAAATCTAATTTTTCAATAAAAAAAAATTGTTGTAAAAATGTAATAAAAACAATAGCCGGAAAAACAAATTTTTAAGAATTTTTTTTAATGAAAAATCTGTTTTATTTAAATTAAATTTTTTCTGACATCACTGCGCAGCCGCACTAGTGACGTAAAAAATGGCTGGTGATTGATAAGTGGAACTGTGCGAAGCATTTTTCACGGTTTTTTGGGCATTAGAGAGTGCGGTTAAATTTGAAACCTTATTCAAATGTAACCAATCTACGCCATTTATATGTGAATGTAATGAGGCATCGATTGTAATTCTTTAAGAGAATCAACATCGAGTTCGCCATTTTTTTTAGAATTTTTACGAAATATTTGTTCAAATCGTCAAATTTTTACGTGTATTCGAGACGCATTTTTTATATCGGAAACGAGTATTGTTATAATCATGCGAGACTGACTGATTTTAAAGTATTCGCAACTGTTTGTACGAAGAATGGCATTCATAATGATGCGAAAGAAAAAGTATAAATTTCAAGTGGAGTTATGCGTTAAAGAAATGCGAGAAGTGCCTTTCGTTTCTGCCGTATTGTTCGTTAAGGTTCGCTTGTTAGACGGTGGTAATTTTCTCGACTACACGTCAAGGTATTTCCCTTATCAATTGCGTTTTTATTTGTGCTTTTTTTATTTCATGATAAAAATTATCAACAAAATTCACCTAAAAGTGTTCAAATTTTCTTTAAATTTATTCGATTGACTATCAATATTTTGTAATGTAACTTTTTGGAAATATATTTATTAAAATCTGCATATCTTTTAAAATATTTCAAAAAATTAACTTTTTAGCTTTGAAATAAAAAAGACTCGATTTGATATGCAGATTTGATTAAATTAAATAAAATTGCTTAAAAAGCCCGTAAATGAAACTCAACTTTTCAACTACCAATTAATTCAAACGAATTGTCTTAGGGCAAATTAATTATTAAACTTTAATTTGCTCATTTTGTTCATATTGCTCATATTTAGAGCCCAATTTTTTAAATATACCAACATCCCTCCTTTCAAAAAGACAGTTTATTATTTATATCTTATTTTGCTGTTTGATTACTGTATGTTACATTTATTGTAATATAATTATAATAAAGTTTAATTGATCCAATTTATTCATGTTAGAGTAAAGCTATAACAAATAATATTGCATAAATATCAATAGATTAACGTAGTTTTAGTACCTTATGTTAAATAATCCGAGACTTTGTAGCTAAAATTTCTTAAAAAATTTTTAAATTTTTTTTGTCTTAAAAAATATATCACATGTTACATTAGACGTCTTCAGAAATTTATCCCGTATAAGATTGGTGTAGTGAAATTTTATTGTGGTATAAAACTTATATTGCACCAGTCGACTTTTCGAACACATTAAAACATTTTATTTTTTTACAGAATAAAAAATAATTGAAAAACTACACTAGAAAAATTTTTGTAAAAATTAAATCAAAAAGACATAAAAAAGGGGGCTTTTCGTGTAGAGCCCAAAAAATAATTAAACAGATCGAATCGCTGAAATACATTCTGAGCATGAAGTGCTGTTGTTTACATTTTCTGCTCAGATCTGAATTACTGAAAGTATCCTATAGTTTACTTATTAAATGTAATGGAGAATTAAAATGCAAGTTAATGATTATTTTAAAAAATCAAGTTTTAAATTCAACATTGCCGATTTTTATTGCATAAAACTGGAATTTTTATCATTATTATTATACATCAGATGAAATAAATGAAATACAGCATAAAATTTTCTCATGAAAATTATTGAAATTAAGATGTTAACTAATTGTTTAAATTCTGTGTGTTTTTTCGTTTTTAAAAAATAAAGTAAAAATCATTTAAAAAAATCATTTACCAAGATGCTTAAATAGGAAATACTAATTCCAATTTACAAAAAATCTCGTTATATTAAATAAAAAAATTGAATCAATATTTTACTGCAATGAAAATTCGAGTATAATCTTATCCGGCAGTCATTAATAATTCATGAAAACATTTTTTAATTTAATTTTAATTTGTAAAAAAATTGGCTTTTTATTTATCATAAAATAGTAATCAATAGTCATTTAATATTTGAACACGAAGCTCGAAATTTTTACATGAATGGTTATTGTAAACATTGATTTTTTTTAAATTTGTTACAGGCAAGAAGTGAAGAACCACTGCGTACATTGGGACAAAAATTTCTTATTTACATGTAAGATGTCTGCAAACGCATCTACTGGTATTTTGGAACCGTGTAATTTACGTATTTCTGTTCGAAAAGAATGCAAAGGTGGTCGGTCGTACCAAAAACTTGGCTTTTGTGACTTAAATTTAGCCGAATTTGCCGGAGCTGGTTTGATTATTAAATGTTTTTTGCTTGAAGGCTACGACTCAAAACATCGTCAGGACAACTCTCTAATTCAAATTGAAATTATTATGAAAATGTTATCAGGCGATATTTTATTTAAAGTGTATGTACAAACAAATTTTGTTTAATAAAAAGGGTATTCTTTACTTTTTATTATTAACCATACGGATTAAAATATAGTAATAACTCAAAGATTTTTTACAGATCTCGACGACTTATTTTTAAGGAATATTAATCAACCAACTTGCTAGTACAACTAACACATTTGCGCTTACTGATGAAAATTTCCGTCACTCGGTATTATTTTTTTGGTTATTAATAGCGCCACTTTTCTGAATTTTGGTTTAAGAAGGCAACTAAATTTTGCAATATAATAACAAGAATGGTTAACCTGTGGCTTGAAAGCTGCTTGTGACTCTAAATAAATTTACCATTCTTTTTTTCATTTTACGTTATTATATTTTAAATAATTATTATCATTTTGTATATTTTCAAAATGTTTTTAAAACCCTAGTAAACAAAAAAACGTCTTAAAAAGTTGTCTAATAGACTTAATTTAGACGTCTTTTAAGGACGACTGAAAGGCGTTCTTTAGTTTTATGAAGGATCACGTTTATTTAAAACGCAAACAGACGTTAGAAATACGTTTTTATAGACGTTTTTTAGACGTCAAACAGATATATAAACGTATCAATGTAGACGTTAAAGACTTTAAAGATGTTTTTTGGTTTGCAGGGAACTACCGATTACATATATGAATTACTAAGTGCAACGATGTAACAAATTTTTGAATTACCAATAAAAGTGAAATAAATAATTATGATTTATGTAACAAAAATTGTAATAACTTTTTTGCATAATTTTTAAATACATATTTGATTGAGGCTCATGAATGGTTTCAAATTTTGAAAAATAGCTTACACTATCAGGAACTTTGTTTCCCCTACTTTGTAAGACAGATTTTAATGTTGTTTGATTCGAATCATGGATCGAATACATTTTTTGATTTAAATGTCTTTATTGATCACTTCGGTTTAGTTTTACAAACACGAATGACGAAGTTTATTTCTTTTCTTCGTTTTAAAGTAACACAAGTAAAAAGGAATACAGTAGAAATTAAACATTAATTCCTTTTCTAACATAAAACGCAGGCCTGTACTAATTGTTCTTTTGAACAAATGTCTACAGAAAATTTTAGCTTTTTTATACAATTTTGAAGAAAAAAAACTACATTAAATAAGGAAAATCTAGCAATAATTTACTTAGCAATTTTTTTAGTATGAGCATCAATAAATTTAATTAAATTGGAAGGTCATATTTTATAGAAACCGTTTAAAAAGGGATAATATTGTGCTTTATACTATTGAATACAATATTTTTATATATGGACATATCAAATGACTACTAGTAACATAGGGATGATATATGAAGCCATGCTTAGTGATGATTTTAATTAATATGTGTAAAATAAAGTCATATAAAAAATTATTGTATTTCTCTTAACAGTGTTTTTTAATTTAAAATATTTTTTATCAGCTAAAATTTTATCTTTATTACATTATGGGGCGAAATATATTCATTATTTTAAAATACACAGTCAGAAATTTCTTAAAATATTTAAGAACTTTAAGACTCTAAAAAATTAGTTCAATTTGAAACTTATATTGAAATATCGGAGATTAATCCGCCGATATATGTGCTTTAATTTATCGTCATTGAATAAAAACTAATCAACTCTATAATTCATTGTTAAGAAATGACGGAGAGTATTCTTAAAATTACATTACGTTTTTTATAAATAATTTTCTTGAAGATTATGGATTATGATTTTCTGAACAAAACTGCACTATGTGATCTTTTTAAAATCTGTGATAGTTTAATTGGTTTTGATAGAATTTTTTAATCGCTCGTAAATAAAAATAATTATAAATGATTGAATTCATTATTGAAATTAAATTGAATTTTGTAAAAGAATTACCCTTGATTTATAGAATTTTTACATTTATTTTAATTATTTATTATTTAATTTAGTCCTTCGCCAACAAACGGTCAGATTAATCATAATGATAAAATACAAACAAAAACGACAATTAGTTCCTCGATTAGTGAGAAAACGAGTTCAGAAGTCATTCATTCTTCTGGTGTCGATGACGCAGTTACAAATTCGATTACTAGTTCAGGTTTTGGAAGCTTACCGAAAAAACGACCAGCTCTTCTAACTTCAGGTTCGAAAACTTCTTACTCCGAAATTTTCAAAAATGAATTGTAGTTTCCAACACTGTTAAAAATGAACTGCTTGAAATAAGAAGAAAATAACTTATTTTAGGAGTGCGATTTTTCACTATATGTGACAAGTGTTTTTTCTTCCTAAATTTAATATAGATTTAGTCTTAAACGTTTTTTTTTCTCAAAACTAGTGAAAAAAGTTGTACAAATAGTAAAAAAATTCTAAATACAAGACTAAAAAATACTAATTTTAGGAAATTTTTCCTAGTTTTTAAAAAAATTATTTTAGGAATATAAATCTTGTAAATTCAGGAATAGTTTTTTCCAAATTTAAAGAAAAAAATTCTTAAATTAAGTGTTGAAAATTTAAATTTTAGAAGAAATAATACTTGTCTCGCCTTAAGTATTATTTTCTCCTTAAATTAAGCAGTCATTTTTGTGAGTGAAATAAATTTTAGTTTTGGTTCTTACGTGGGATGTACCTCATGAGGAACACAGTAAATCATATCTTCTAACGTTTCTTTAAGTCAACTATGATTTATTCTTTTCCTTTTTGTGAACTTTAAAATTGTTTACAATAAGCAACGTGTTTTTATTTTGGGTTAGTATTTTCAAATATATCAACAATATCTTTTGAAATTTTACTTAAAGTATGCTGAAATTAGTGCATAAACTAGTCGAATGTAGAACGTTTGAGGCTGTGCGATTTGATTATTTCCGATTCATGTTACTAAAAAATAATTATTAACAGATTATGAGTTTCACAAATATCAAATTAAACACTTTATTTAATTTATTTATATTTTATTTATTATTTATAAAGACGAAGGTAAATGAAACTATTCTTCACATTCTATTCGCTTTTTTCGGGAAACGATAAAAAACTGTTTTTGAGCTTGTATTTTCAAAAGTAGAAAGCGTATTAAATTTAAGTCAGTATCACACAAATTAAAAAAAGAGGTTTTTAATTGTGATGCAAAATTTCATACAGTTATTCTAAAAGATTCCTAATTTGTAAGGGAAAAAAATTTGAAAAAACTCAAAAGTGTGTTTTTTCATAAATTGATGTGTTTAATTTCGTTTTCAATGATTTTAATCAGTATCCATAGTTTTCCTTCTCGTCTAAAAACGAATAAGTAAATAAACGCGATTGTAAATAAACAAACCACCATTACCTTCCCCAAATAGGCCCCAGAGCTGTCTTTTAGGTTTTAAAAGTTAATACTCATCAGTTTTATTAGTTTTACTAGAGAAAACACTTATTCTTTTACCATAAATTTGAAAAAAAAGCCTGGTAGAAGGGTTAGTTTTTGAAAACACGTTTTCAAAGGCTTTTGGCACTTTTCTTCATAACTTAAAAATTACTTAAGTAAATTGCATCAAATTTTGTATCAAAATTAGGTAACCTTTTCTGGTTTTCTCGGGACTAATCACAGCTTAATAAACCGTTTAATTTTGAAATATAACACTTCAAAATTTAAGAGCAGTATTTTATTTCTTAAAGAAAAATGGAAATAGAGAACCAAAAATAATATTTGTTTTTTTCATTCTTAATCTAGTGCTAATAAACTTTATTCATTTGGTTTTTGAAGAGAAAAAAAGTTGAAATTGCTTCTTAATGTTATTGATATTTGGCCTTTGGAATTTCCCGAAAATATCTTTCCCGATCCTTTGATTATCATCTAATTGATCTGACTGTGAAAAATTTATTTCTTCTATTTTTTCTATTATTTAAGGTGTCTAATGTATTATCTTCTTCAAACGCTAGCAAAAGCTGTGTGTAATTCCTATTTTCAGATCTTTGATTCGGTTCATCTACATTGATATTGTTATTATGATAGTATATATGATATTTCTTTAACTATTATAGTATTGTCTTAAATAATATTCACTTTTATATTTATTTGATCATAACTTTTTGACCAATTATTTATCGCTAACACACCGATGACAAAACTTTAGGAGCTGAAGGTAGTGAACTAAGTAATATGAGCACATTTAGTTTAAGATTAATAAAGCATTTGTGCCTACGAATTTTATACACTGAAATCGCGAAATGAACTGATGTAATTGAAATTTCTTCACAAATAGTTAATTTTTTTAGCATTAAAAACTGCACTAAGTTTGCAGTATTTCTGCTTAAAAAATTAAAATGCTTTCAAGAATCACATATATACTGCAAGTAGTTTTTATACACGTTGATTTAGTTAAATCTGCTACTGACGCCATCTATTTTTTAAATTGTTTTACACAGTAGAAAAATTGTAAACTTTTCCTGTTCCAATGGAATTTTTTTTCTAAAAAATTAACCAGTAATTATTTGGGTCATATACAATTTATAGTTTAAATTTGATCAAAATCGATAAAACCTAGCGGAAGCTATCGCGTAACGCACACAATTTTTTTTTTTTTTTTTCGAGTTAGAGTCTTCGCTTCGCTCAGCCTAATTAATATAAAATTCATATTAAATGACAATTTTGATGCAGAACAATCATTATTATTATATAATAATAGTCGTACTAAGGGATATTACGTTACGAATGAAACTTAAATAAGTAGTTGTTTGAAATTAAAATTAAAAAAATATTATTATAAAATAAATGCATTTTTTAGCAAAATTGTGTTTTTTTTATAAAATTTATGTGTAAACCCTTTAATTTTAAATACTAAAAGATCTGGATTACTAATCGCATTCACCGTTTGGAAAGCATATTTTCGTATTTCGCTTTAAATGTAATTGAAGTTCTTTAAAGTGATAATAAAAAACTTAAATTAGTTTGTAACAAAAATAACAAATATTAAATAAAATAAATTTTCTTGCATGTATCACATATTTAAAACGTAAATTTAAAGCTAAATGAAAATTTTAAAAACACTAAATATTCACGGGGAATTTAATGTAGTTTTAAAAACAGTTTGATACATATTTTGCTCTCCTTTACTTTTGGGCCACTAACATTTTTTTACTTGTTTATAACTAAAGTTGTTCTCTGCTATCATTTCTAGCACTATTAGTATTCAAACTTAGGTTTGGTTGCTTACAGTAAATGCTAAAAAACCCCAAAAACCGACTCCGAGATCTTGCTTTTTCACAACAGTATTTATTCAAATTCTGCAAAGATACAATTTTGTTTTGTAGTGAACCAAAAAAGTTTGAAAACTCTTTTTGAAATTTCAGCTTCCATTGTAAACAACCAACCTAAAATATTACATGTTAGAATAAGTAGAGATTATAATCAAACAAAAGAAAACGTCAGAGGGCTGCGAAAGTAAAGAAGAGCCAATGTTAGCATTAAACTATAGTTTTTATGCTAATGACGTTTTCCTTCACTGCTTTAAATACTTCTTTCTTATGTAAAATATTGGAGTAAACATACGTTCGAAAATAAATTCGTAAAGCCCAAATATTTACAAAAATCTCTGTTAACTTTTTAATGAACATGAATGTGTCAATCTGCTCTTATAAATTGCTAAACATAACACTTTTCGCATGAAAACTTTTTTTTAATTTAATTTTCCTTTTAATGATGCATGACAGATTTGATTTCTGGAACTGAAACCGAAAAAAGTAGCGAAATCATTCCAAGTTTTGAATACCAAAATATTGACCAAATTTCCGACTACCATCATTCACGGGATTCTTCCACAAACAGTCAGATATCACGTGTTTCGGGTTACGATAGTATTAATTCGCAACAAAGCCGACAATCTAGTTCAAATACAGCAGACCCCATTCACTTACGGTAAGCTAATTTTTCTTCATTTGTTTCGTTTAGTAATGTAGTTGTTTAACATTTTCTGTTTCGTGCACACTGACTTATTAATTTTTTTCAAAATATTTGGTCATATCCACTTAAAATGCATATTGGAAACCAACGTTTCGTTAGATCGAAACGAATTTTAAGTGCATCGCAAAAAAGCACTGACAAAACCAATTCGATTGTTGATTATGGCAAGAAAGCAAATCTTTCAATAATTAATGAGAGCACGACATCGGATCAATTCTATGAAACTGCCAGAAGTTCGCTGTTAAATTCAAGTTGTGATAGTAGTAATAGGAACAATAGTATTGGTGATAATACTATAAATTGTAATCGTTATTCAACTCCAATACATCAGTCAGATATGCTGCCAAATTTGAGTGGTAATAAATTTGGCTCCCGCTCATTACAAAGATTAAATTCTAGTAGTATCGAGGCCATTGAAAAAATCAAAGCATTTTCACTTAACTCCTTAAAGTTAAATAATAAAAAAATCCAACATCAGCAGAAAGTAAATGATTACCAGCAAACCTTAAGGTTTGTTTCAGCTTGTGCGTCTTATTTTGCAATTTTATATGCATGTTTATGTCATTTCTTTTTTCGTAGTTTATCATTACTAATTACATGATCGTATTTTCATTACTTGACTTCTAATCTGTTGCTTATATTTATAGGGTTTTACCGAATCGTAAATACATAGAAAATGGAAATGGGTCTAATACCGTTAAGTCATTGTCAAATTTAGATAACAATGTGGCAGTTTTTGCTTCCTTACCATCTAGACGTCCAAGCACTATAACAATTTTGTTAGCTTTACATTTGCATTTCATTATTTTTGAAACCAACTTTGACTTTTATGTCATCATGTAATCAAAACGATTAAACTTGTTTTAGCTATTTATCAAAAATATTACATTTGTTGGCTGAACGTTTTTTGGAATCATAACTCAGAGTTTCTTTTATCGAAAAACCTAAATTTCTTTATTAAAAAGCTAAGGTTTTCACTTATGAATGTAAAATTTTTGTTGTTTAATAATTCAGTATTCGATAAGCGTGAAATCGCTAAAGTGTAATTTTACACAAAATTTGATGCTTAAGCTTTAGATTTATGTCTTTTAATTAATTATGCGATTTACAAAAGTATTATTATAAATATAGAGGTTTACGTTAAATGTACACTGATGAAAATATACTTATAATAAGAAAAAATTCTTTACGATTCGGGACAAGAGTTATTAATGTGAAATTTAATAGAATTCTTTATCTTTTACATCTTTTGTTTTGAAATAAAAATCTTTTCATACATTATAAGCATACTTTTGTTTGCATCATACATATCTTCTATTTGTCCCGAAATTGTGAAGATTTATTCTTATATTCAGTAAATATTTTTATCAGTGTAAATAAAATAATTTAACATATTTATACTCAGCATTTTTTTTTATATTTTCAGTTTCCGAAAAAATTAATAAAAATTTAAAGCTAACTTTTATTAAGTTTTTTACTTTAATCTTGTCTGATAATTCTGCAAGCCAATAGTGTATAAAATGTTATGTTACTGAAATATATGTTTTAAAGTATTTTTTTAAAACATGTTTATAATTTTAATATTGGAATTTATATCATTTAAGAATTTTAATTTTTAAAAAAAACATTAAACACGAAAACAATAATAAATTTAAAATTGTTTTAAACCAAGGGTGTCAAACTTAAAAGCTAACTGGGGCAAAGTAAGCAATGCTCATCTTTAGTTAAGATGCAAAAAAATTGTGTCGTTAGAAACAAATTTTTTTATTTTAAATAGTACATTTTAATAAACATATGTTAGTTTATTTTTTACATTTTGATAATTTATTAATCAAGTGTATTATAATTTCATGTGCTGGTTTCATATATAGTTCATAATTTTATTGTATTTTTACATTACTTCAGAAAAATTAACAGGGCCGTCAAAATGTTTATCTCAAGCCGCATGTGGCCAGCGAGTTTTACACCCTTGTTTTAAAACATTTGTGGTTTGCAGAGAAGGGTTAGCAATTACAAAAAGTTCAATTTTACTTCCTTCCTAAACAAAATCTAAGGTAATTCGTGTTAATTACAGTCAAGAATTTTGAGTAACATGATTGTGTTAAAATAAAACTGTATAATGTCACTAATTTAATTGTGGTACAAATAATATTTACATTAAAAAATAAGATCGAAGTTGGTTCTTTAGAATTTGTATGTTTATTATTATCTTAATAGAAATTCAAGTGCTGGAAGTCTTGATATTACCGAAACCGGATCGTTAGATCGTGCCAAAGATGCGTTAGAACGCAAAAAAAGTCAAAAGTCTACAGCTAACGATTTCTTAACGGAATCGACAACTGCATTTAGTAACCTACCGCCTTTGTTACCCTTATATAGTCCTACAATAAATTCCACTTCAAGTACTTCTAGCCCAACATATTCAACAACATCAACTACAGTGTTGTCATCTATATCTTCCTCTGGTACTGGAACATCGTCCAATGCAGCCACTGTAGGACGTGTTGAAGTAACTCGTGTTAATCCCAGTAATTTAATTGACGATTTACTGAAAGCTACGAATTTAAACGAAACGGCTGAATCGCCTGGTTTGACGTTATTTATTGCAAATGACGGCAGCACTTCATTAGGAACTCACAATGTGAAGTCACAAAGTTCTGATTGTGGCGTGAAATTGTTTAAGAAAGTCATAATGGATAATGATTCAATAAAAAGATGAACACTGTCATTCTTTTGTTTTATTAGAAGCAATTAAGCCATTTATATCAAAGATAGAAATGTTATTTTTTCTTGTTAATTTTTATTTTTTCGTTTAAAAATAAAAAGAATATAAATTTGTTTTTGTTTTAATAATGTTTTTTTTATTTTAATTATCAAAATATAAAGAAATTAATAATAGAAATATTTACATAAAAAAAAAATAATAATTCTATTACGAAAAAATGGGAAAATTATTTTGTTATTGGTAAGTCTGTAATAACTTGAATTACATAACTGGAAGGAATTTTAAGGTTTTCAAAAATCATCCAATCTTCCAATGATTTTCCACCGAAAAACCATCTATGTTTTATAAATTCGATATTTTCCTGTTTCTATTAAAATAATTTATATTAAACTAAAATACTCTCAAATAGTGCTGTGAAAATATTTATTTGTATTTAAAACCGAATGGTGGTTTTAAATTTATAGTGTTTAGAAATTATAATATTTATATTTATTTCATTCTTGCAAACGATTTATTTAATTGCAGATTTGGGAAAAAAGATTGATCTACAAAATTCTATTTTGAAAAAAAGACATGTCGACCTAAACGATGTTCAAGAAAAAATTCAGAGAACAGAAAAGATAGTGATGCTTTTTTAGTTCAAAATATTGGTCTCTGTGGTCTTTACAAAATTAGGATTATAAATTCAATTACAATGTACTAGAAATACAACAAATTTGAAACATATTAATATATAAAAGCTTATTGGATAAAAAGAACTCATTCTTAATACATCATTTAGAAAAATATATAAATTTATACCTGCTTAGAAGATAATAATGTGGATTGAAATATATTTTATTGAAAACATTCGATTAAAAGCGTTTATTATTTTTCAAATTCTTTTTAACTGTTTATCATCAGTGCCACATTTACCTGATTTTCTATGTCAGAGATTTCCAATTTTTTCCGGTTTGCGGCTTCCTAAATAATCGTTTTTTTCGTAGCTCCCTCAATTCATTAAATTTTTTTCTGAAGTTTTGTTCTTTTTGAAAATTTGGAAAACCTTCCTTTTTTTAAAAAGCTTACCCCATTTAACAGCGAACTATTAAAAGCTTATACTTACTATTTTCCTTGGAATAATATAAAATATTTAATTCAACTGGAAAAACAAATGTATGAAATCATCTAAAAATGTTGGACTTTATTATTTTTTATTATTGATTATTTTCATAGCACCCATTATTTGTTCACATTAATCAACAAATTTTACCAAAAATAGATCCACTAATTGCTGCATTTATTTTAAACTTGCACACTAATATTGGCTATCTATGTTTAGCTTGCTCAAGCTAATTTGAAAAATGTAATCTGAAACTCATTAATTCATTCATATCCATTTTTTTTCGGAAACGCAGAAAAATATTTTTTAATTAAAATTAATGTTTACGCACATTAGAGTTAAAATCTAGTTCTTCTAATTGAAAATCCCACATTCTGAAAAATATTTATTATATATATATATATTGTAGCTTGTTTATTATATTTCTGTTATGTTAACATATCCCCCCCCCCCCCCGGAATGGTTCAGTTTTAACAAAATAAATTGCAGTGGTTTGAGTGATTCGAAGCTAGTTTTTTAGAAGTCAAAAATCATTTATAAAAATTAGGGAATTTAATTTTTTAAATCTATGAGATTTAGTTGTTACATAGAACTAGAGGTAAAATTTGTTGCTCAATGTAACTAATTAATTATGATTGTTGAAAAATACCTGAAGTTTTTCTTTGCATTTGGCAATTGTATCTGTCATTAAAACTGGAAGCTTAATATCCTTGCCATTATGTGACAAACGTAGTTTGATTACTGTTTCCTTACCGGCAACAGATTCAGATTCAGTCGATGAATTAATTGCATTTGGGTTACTGCTAGCAGAAGATGTCGAAGCAATAGACTCGTTGTGCACATTTTTATCATCAATTTTAATAATGTTAATAGGGTCAAACAAGCAATAAATTGGCACTTGATAACGAGTACCTAAATAAATAGATTTTTCTTAGATAACTATACTTCGAAATCAAATATATTATGATTATTCGTAAGGAAAAATTGAATTTGGTAGTATTTAAAAACCGATATAAAATACATTTTTGTAGGAAAACTAACGTACACTG
>AGDA01059988.1:0-12189 GCA_000281935.1 Mengenilla moldrzyki | reverse complement strand
TATCTTTTTCGATTACTTGGTTCTAAATTTTTTCAAAACGAACAATTTTCCGTTTATATTAATCAAAGTAACTTATTTCTGAGATTGTCACTGTAAAAGTTAAGCTTGTTTCACTAAATGCAATTTTTTTAGCAGTAAGTTACTATTTTTAAAGGTGACATTATTTCCATCATAAATTCTTATAAAGTTCCACCATAATAGGTAATAAATACCAATTAATCTATAAAAAGTCATATATCATATATACTTGTGTGCTGACAAATTTATTTTTTTAAAATACTGACAAAGTTTTAAGTAACTTTTTAATTCAATCAACACATATTAAGTAAGTTGACTATTTAATAATATTTTTGATACAATTTAGTTAATTTTTTTTAAATTTTAATTTATGTACCTCAACTTAACAGCAATATTTGCATTGATTGTGTAAAAATTATCAAAGTTTCACTATTTTAGGTGCCCTGTTGTGCATCAAGAGTTAAAATCTCAAATTCGATAACTAGCAATCAAATTACTGTGAAATCTAAAAAGTAAATTAATAATCCTGATTTACCACAGATTAATTTGAAATGAGTTATATATTTTTCAAATGATGTAAATTCAAAAATTTTGCAGTTTAAAAAATCTTAATCATCGCATTTCTAAGCTTCTTAATTGCGCATATTATTTAAAGACATTGAATAATATAAAGTTACATAAGATATTGTAGTTTAAGTCTGGTGTGAAAAAGAATATCTAAATTTTGTCACCTTTAATTCTTTTTACTCTTGACTATTTAAATCACCTCTATTAAATTTTAAGTTTTTCAACATAATAAACACCCAGATCAGAAAAACTTTTAGTTATTTACTAAACAATATTTCAACAGTCTTTAATATATCCGATTGAATAGACGACGTATTCGATACAAAGGTGTTTAATTTGTGAACACGAGTTGTTTAGTGGTCATAAAACAGACTCACACAAAATACTATTGTTTTGTGGTGTCAGTACCGCAAAAACAACGGAATTTCCATGGAAAGTACTTTTTGGTCTGTACTAAATACAGATAAAACAACTTTACGTCGTCACCTTAAAAAAACACCCAGCTAATGTACGGTGGGGGAGAAATGGCGACGATGTAGTGTTGGTGTAAGTCTATGAACAGTCAACAATTTACACCACCAGATAAAAGTTTTCAATTATGAAACCATAGTGTCGCGTTTGTAGCATAGTGTAGACACTATGTTAAATTTATGAACACGACTAAAGTGTTACTACTTCCAATATGTCTAACACCAACCTACTTTTCGGGGACTTTTATTGTAATGAAATAGGCATTTTAAAGTTTTTTATGGTCCAAGCTGCCTGTATGAGGTATTTAGCAAAGTCTTGAAGATACATATTTTTGGTATAGATTAAATCTCTGATAATCTCCATGCTATACCATTACACGTCTACACTCAAATTGCTTAAAATTCGGAGATAACTTATGCCAATATATCAAGTATTCATGAAGCTTTTTCGTGTATAAGGTGCTCAACTTTAAAGCGTAATTCATGTGTAGGTACGTGTTGAGGTGCTTGCGCGTAACTTTTGATTAGATTTACGGAGTTTCTCAACGAGCAATTTTCTAATTCAAGACTCGAACTGGAATTAAATGAAACGCGAAATGATATTTTTTAGTGTGCCATTTGTGCGCTTTATTATCATTATTATACCGGCTTTTTCGTTTTCGTGTTCGTTATCAATTTTTTATTTGGTCTTATCATAGCTTTTCCGTTTGTCGACTGATAAATGAACGACTGAAAGTCCAATGTTTCCAATTTGTAATTTTTCCACTGCACATTTCGAAAGCTTTATTGCGCCAATATCGTGAACATATAAACGTCTTAAGCGAATATGTTTCATGTTAATGTTGCATGTTGGTGTCTCTCGAACACTCAATACTATTGATGAAATCTCTTTGGAATTTTTCCACGTAATCTGCCAATAAACGAAGGCAAGTGAAGAGAAATGTGGATCAAATTTTAAACTTTGCCAATTTGGATTTTTATGCGAAAGAAAATCTGCAAGTGTAACTTTTATGCGAAAACTTTAGAGTCTTTTTTACGCTCATTTTAATTTTTTCCGATTTTTACAAATTCTTTAAGAGTTTTAATCCTTTTCCGAGATAGAAGTTGGGCAAAGAACAAAGGATCGTTCATTAATTAACTTCCAGGAAAACTTTATATCGGATTTTATTTTATAAGTAGAAACGAAAATACATAAAACTGAAACTTCTCTTAATTTCTTCTTGCATTAAAATACTACACACGTCCTACTGAGTAGAATTTATACTAATGCTAAGGATATTATTGCATTCTTTAATATAGTGCTTGCCAAACTTTGATAACAGTGTGCAATAAATAGTTTCTAAGCGTACTGCTATGTAAGAACATGATTAATCGTTTGTTCCAAACTAATTTCACACTTGGTATGCTATTTCTCTAAGTACTGACAAATGGTCCAAAATAACACTATTGGATTTTCTCGTACAATGGAGCAATTGTTTAAAGGAGAATATATAAAGTATTCGAGAATATTTAGATTTAATGTTAAAATACTTTTAATAGCGAAGATTAGTGTTTAAAAGAGACTTTCTTCTAAAGGTATGACTTCAAATTCAAATTGAATAAGAAAATATTTAAACATTTTAGCAATATTTCAACTGCATGCATTATCCAAATAGCTATTACAAGTAATCTTTTTAAAAATAGTTTAAGGGTAACTTGCTTAATTAATTTTTTCCATGCTTCATTAAGTTAATTAATTTTGAAAATATTCAAAAAATTTAAATTTAAACGTCTGTTTGATTTTGATTTTCAAATTCCTACATAAGTTTTAAAATTTAATTTCTGAATACTATTTCAGCAGAAGTTTCAAAACTGTTAAGTTGGTGTATAATCATCCGGCATTTTTTCAGCAAATTTTATTTTACAAAATCAATAATAGTGTTTGAGAAATATATCTTTAAACGATTATTCAGGTGCGTAGTCATAGTCTACTTCAATTACTACTCCTCATTTGCTTGGCAGATCGGCTAACATTTAGTATTTAGCTAGAATTCATATTTTCAGTCTTTAGTTTTCCTCCAAAGCTGCCAGAAAAGCCTAATCGTCGAAAGTTAATGGTCAACTTCACATATCTTGACTTACCCTCTAAACTAGTAATATCTAATTTGAAATAGGGAAACCACTATCTGTACGAGCCTTTGCTGATTGTTCCTTTGCCAAAAAGTTCCTTGAGATCGCAAAGTAACTGTGTTGTTTTTCATCCTTTCTCGAAGTGTTAGAGTACAACATGGCAACTATGACTATGGTTTATGACACGCATTTTTTTAAAACAATGATGTAGATTATTTTTGTGCAACGGTATTAAGACACTACATACCGCTTATGAAAAAAGTGTAGATCTAAACACTGGATAATTATGTATCAACTTAATATTTTTTGAAAAAGTACTACGCTTTGTTCTGTATGCAATTTCAATATTTGATTCGTAATAGTAATCAAAAAAATAAGGTTGAAGTGCTGGTCCTTGGTTTTAAAACAGCTAGATCCCAACTATTTGACAAAAAGTGGACTGTTAGAGATGAAAAATGTTGTCATTTGCCATAGCTTAGAACACAATTTTAAAACTTTCAAATAATTTTTTTAAGCTTTATTACTTTGGCCATATAATATTAATAATTACACCTAAATCATAACAGATCATATTTCGGGGACTCTATATTACAATATTTCAGAAGATAGTGTGAATCTTACTCGTTGAAAACCAATTTTATAAGTTTGATTTAAATTTATTGTAAAATTAATAATTTTTGTACAATAATAGGTGCATTAATGAATTCGATCTAGGAAAGTGTAGGATCGGTTTAGTGTAAAATCAATTTAGTATAGATTTCGTACAGTATAAAACTTATGTTACGGCAATCAAATTTTAGAACTTGTTCTGTATGTTTATAAAAGAGAAAAACTATTGTTGTCTTTTTTTTACACCAAAACAATTTTTCTAAATAAATAAATAAATGATTAAAAAATGGTATTTTATGGAAACCCGAAAATTAATTGAACACAGATCGAATTACTCAAAAAATTTCTGACAAAAAGTGCAGTTTTTATACATTTGTTCTATCCAGGTCCAAATTTCTGAATGCACTCATTAATCAAAAATTTTATTGGTTAAAAAGTATTTAATTTTTGTTTTTGATTGTAAATATTTCTAAGTAGAATATAATATTATCCTTAGTACAAGTATATATTGTAGCTCTATATTGGCTACCAATTTAAAAAGTTTTAACATAGGTGGAAATTTAAATGACACCACATTTATTCACACAAGAAAAGTATGTAATAAATTTCGGAAAATTTAGAAAAGTTTGTGTTTGTTTCAAAATTGCACAATGAAAAATTCAGAACCGAATCTGGGGGCCTAAATGCGATATATCTTGAATCCAGATGTCGGAAAAAAATGGAGCTGTTCACCCTAAAACGATTTTTTACTGTTGTAAATTAAAGGAGTCCCCAAAATACAGAGGAACTTATCGAATTTTCACGAAAAGGAAAAACGACAATTGTGTCTATCGAAATATTGATGTCTTCGAGCGCTTTTCCGTCGAAAATTCCACTAATCGGTTCGTGTATAATTTTAATTTTTTCTTTCTCGTAACTGGCAATCGCGTTTGATCCGATAACAAGCAACTTTAATTTGTAATCACGCAAATTTCACGTTTCAATACCTAATTTTAATTATTTATCGAACGTTTTTTGACTACGAACTATGAACTTTTCATTAATATAACTATTTGACGTTTCTCCAAAAGTGAGATGTAACTTTTAATTTCTCTTCTAAACATATTTAAATTTGAAAGCAAGACAAAAAATCGTTATTAAAATAATAAAAAAAATTCTCTGAATGTTTAGAAAGTTTATAAACACGCTAAAATTTTCTTAGATTTATATATATGCTTTTATAACAGAATAGTTGAGTACATAGTTTTAAATATTACTTATGCTCAAGATTGACGTCACAATGGCGTGAAAAAATGGACGAAGAGAGAGAGAGAGTTTTTTGGGCTTTGTTATTTTTCGATTTGTAAAATATTCTTTTTTGTTTTATGTGGTTTTAATGTGAAATAATAAAACGGTTTGGGAAAAAAACGACTTTGATTTACATCCCGATCAACTTATATTAAGCTCCTGATCATAAATATACTTATTATTAACATTGAAGATAATCAAGATTACGAAAAACTTTCCACAATTGCTCGATCACCTTTTGAACGAAAGATCATTGTTTGTTCTGTGTTTATTCGAAAAAAAAGTTTTTTATTTTAATATACACTTATTCAAATTGATAACTGACTTTTTCAATTAATCAAAATTTAATACAGTGCATTAAACATAATTTTCTACTTTTATTTCATTATTTATTTTTTAGTATTTATTTCATTTTTATTATTGTTCTTTGCTGACTCAAGTTGCCTTATATACTGCTTAGAATGTTTCGAGAAATATTCTTGAGACATTCCAGAATTATTTTTATAAGACGATTTTTCGCGGACTAATTTTGTGTATTTTTGAGCGCAAAATCATGTAAATATATTAACATGCGCACATAACTTTTACACAAGTTTGTGCGCAAAGGTACAAGTTTATGAAAATAATTAATGTGTGTTGGCCCGTGAAAAACGCCTATGATGTCAACAACTCTGTGACAACCGTCAGTTATTCTGTGGCAACCAATGTTGCCAGTCATTACTGACACTCATAGATGAATAAGACTAGGACTGATCATTGAATTCAAGTTTCTGTTTAAACACCTAGGAGCCAGAACTCAAAATTCGCACGTTATTTTTTTGAAAATTTAAATTTTAAATTCCAGAGTAATTTGCTATTTTGTACGCTTCGATTAAACGATTTTCATGTGAACGTAAAACATCAATTATTCTTATTTATCAACCATAATACGATACTGTATTTCTTGTGAAGCTTCCTAGGAAGGAATAAAAAATATGATCGTTATTAACGGCCATTTAAAATATTACTTTTGCGCATGCACTTCTGTGATCAGTCCGTGTCTTATTCGCCTATGCTGACACTATATAAATTTTAGGTTTTATAATTTAATTTATCCTACGTCGTATAATTTAAAAAATAAACTATAAATAAGTTGCAACGGGAAAACGTGTATTTTGATCACAATGGAACATCTATAAACGTCACAGCGTGACCAAAACAAAAAAAAGTCCGTTCCGACGTCTGTAGACATCGCTGTGCCAAATTTCTCAGAATTTTTTAAACTGATTTGCGATATAGATATTCGAATATGATTTGAAGCATCCTTAAACAGTTTGCAGCGTACCCCAGGTTAGGAATAGCTGCTTTAGGTATTCATTACGTAGGATAATGAAGGAAAATTTACGAGATTAATTTATGTAGTTGAAATGTTATTAAATAGATAATGATAAGTTTATTAAAACTAGAGTTGAAAAATATCCTCTAAGCTGCAACTAAATATGTAATTCTCACATTAACTTTAAAACATGTTTGATTTCATTATTATGTAAAATCAGATTTGAGTTTTGTTAAATAAAATTCATTTTAAGGCATTAAATACGGCGAGTCTTATATAAGACCAATAGAAAAAATATGGGGTAGATGTGTCTTTACAAATTCGCAGCACTTATAAGTTTTTAGACTCTTAAAAGAAGAGTTAATAGAAATCCTAAAAAGTACTACTCCCATTGAATGTAGGTTTTATATTAGAGTCAAACTTTTAAGCTTTGTGCTTACAAATTGCTCTTCGATTATAAAGTTTTCGCATAAAAAATTTTAATTTTAACACATACCTCGAATCTGATTAATAGAGTTGGGGTTTCGCTTTGACGCTTCGCGAATGCAGTAATCACTCTTTTCGGTATCGCTTAAAAAATGGTGAGCTTTGGCGCTCAGAAGCCAGGCCTTTAATGAGTTCTCGTTGAGCTTTAGAGCCGTGTCGCAGTCAGTAATCGATTGCACATAAAGGCCCAAATTAATTTTAGTCAAAGCTCGATTTAAATATAAACTGGGCGAATCCTTAATTTCTTCAATGGCCTATTATTTTTTACGAGGTTACAGGAAGAATGAGAATAATGGGATAAATTGTAAATGAAATAAACGAGAAACTGTGGCACAAATAGAATCGTAAATTGTACTTTATTGTAAAGCACCAGAGCTTTTTCATAGTCGCAACGTTTGAATGCCCGGCTAGCTTGGTCGCGAAGCTTGTCGCAGTTCCGGTGTCGCAGTTGACGGTCTTCTGCTCGTTTTTCCGCATCTTTGGCCATTTCATTCATGAACGTCTCTATTTAATTAAAAATTCATTCTCGCCTCTTTTACTCTTTTAAATCTATTGCAATTTATTCAAGCAGATCAGCGCTAATAAGTTTAGCGTTGGCCAAAAGAATCAATACTACAATGAAATTTACACCTTTAAACAAGCTTGGTGATTTCATTCTCTGTTATGTGTAGTTCAAGCTAAATTGTACCACGTATAATTAGCAAGACCGAAGGAGCTTAGTGGCTATCATTAGACCCTAGTCTACTAAGGAAATTTGAAACGAAAAACAAGAAAACGACAACACTGCGAAATGCTTCAATGCCTAGGAGTTACCAAGTAATATAAGTTCATGTAATTGCTTCAAGTGTCCTACTATCTTTCAGAAATACTCATTTAAACTCTACGTATCACTTTTTCCTAAATTATAAGGGTCACATCTGTGTCATTTATACAAATCTAAAAAATTAACTATTGGTTCCACAGAACAGAGAGACATAGAAGTCCATTGCCTATTGTAATTGCAAAATAGTTTTTATGCACGTAAGTGGTGCTAAGGTGGTGATAACGTCAAATATGTAACGTTATGAAAAGCAATCAAACGGCCTATTTAATTTGGTCTGTGAAGTGATTAATTCTATTCAACGTTAAAAAAATTGCAGTCATCATTATACACAAAAATCATATGGACATATTAAACATGGACTTCTCATTTCATTATTTTTTTTGAAAACGTGAAAGAAAATCCCGCAATGCGCATGACTTGTAACGTATTTTTATTAACGGAAAAATTGAGAATTTGAATAAAAACTCAGAACAGAAATTTCATTAAATTATATGAAACCTTTTTGTACTTTTTTTTTCAATTTCAAAATAAAATTTCCATTTATTTTTAGTGTGAGTTTTTTTTCAGTTTGCTATACGAACTGTATTGCAAACATGAAAACTGCTAGTGTTAAAATACGCATTCGTTATATACTTTAAATTTTAATTTTTTTCGCGCATTTTTTAAATTCAAAAATTTGTTTACTATTTTCTTTACTTAAGATTAATCCGTCTGCGATCTGGATTTGTAAAATAAAAACGTAAATTTCAAACTTTCTTTTAAATTTGACAGTCACTTAAATAAGTTTACAATTTAATTATTTAAAATTTACTCAAATTTCGTCATTTTGTAACGTATCATTAAGAAAGAAAATAAAATGAAGGTTGCATTTGTAAATTATAGGACCTTAGATATTAGTAAAATGATGTATATTTTTGCAGACGATACCTTTACCATATTGGTAAAATAATCAAATAGCCGTAAGCAGTGAAATCAAAAAACAAAATACAAATTATTTGCGCCCATGGACGTAGTATACATGGACTGCTGGTCGAATATAAAACGTTGTCGCTGATATGTGTGTTGTTTCTGACATAAAGCGCGTGCTCTTAAAATTTTGTTAAATACGTGGAAAAGAGAGAAAAAAACAGTTACACATGCGCGCTCGGTCAGTTACAACACACATTTTGGCGACAACTGTTTGTATTCGGTGGGCAGTCCATGTATACTACGTCCAGTTTTGCGCCAGAATCTGTATGATGTCTGAAGAACTGTTGTCAATGACTGAACATAATTTAGTTCTAATTACTGTTACATTTCAACACTTTGCGTATAGATGATAACATAGTACGATACAAGTTGCACAGAGAAATGTTAAATATTACAGATCTGTTGTAGTTATTAAGATGCAATTAAAATAACTCTTTAGAGTTATTTTAAGTTTGAAACTCTTTAAATAATAAATGGCTAGAGTGGATGAAATGACGATTCTTAAGGCCATTTCAGAAATTTACTCGGTGTAACACAGAGTTCAAAAACTGTATTTGTAAAATTACATTATGTTTAGAAAAAAGTTACGTCATAGCATACGTCATATGACTCTAATCGACCTTTCTAGCGAGCACGGTTTAAAGGTGCGTACATGCGCACATTATAACAGTTCTCAGTAGGTTATTTCCGAACAGGTTAGAGTTAGTTTTAAAGAAGGGAACTGCTGACGTAGCAAATGTGATTCCGCTAAGGTTACTCCGAGTAAATTTCCGAAAAGACCTTTAGTTCTATTCCGGCTCCACGACACGATTAGAAAAGATGGCGTATACAAAACGTCTGTGCAAAAAGAGCAAAATCTACTTGACTACTTTAGAGAGTTTAGCCCAAAAAATTTTGTTATTTTAAAAGCTGTACGTCATGATGACATGTAAATTCAGTGGCCAGTATATAGTTTAAATTTTGGAAACAAATCAATATTTATACATTAAAATTGCGTTGAAAATAACAGTTCCCCAAAAAGCAATGTATGAAATTAAAAAAGTTTGTGTCGTAATATCGAATCGATTTGTTAAACTGTTTACTTTTTAGCGTCGGGAAAAACTGACATATTAACAAGCTTGAATAAATGGACTGAAATATTGCGCTAATTCCTAAAGTCAATTTCGATTTCTTTCGACATCAAAAGAAAATAATTTAGTTAGCTCTATCTGTATTTGGGCGAAATTCAATTTCTTTTTTTTTATTTGATCGCATTACCGTTTGGCACATCACTTTTTTATGTGCAGACTTCGGCCATAAATCGTCAAGCTCTATTTGCTGCAGAAACTTTATATACCTTTCGAGATTTGAATTTCGTCATCAGATGAATGGGCACACAAAGCTTTTCTGTTTATCGAGCTCTTGTTCATTTTGACTACCAGCCCGTCATTGATGTCTTCCCGACTCGTATCATTCGATTCAGTGCTTCTACAGCCGTCTGGCTCTGTTCAAATCAGCAATAAATTTATTATTTAGACATATTGTCCTGATGTGTTTTTCAATTTAAATTGGGTATAAAAACGCCACTTAAAATACTAGATTGAAATCAAACACTTCAGGAAGTTTATAAAGTTACACTAACTGCTTTAAAGAAACTTGTCAACTTTTCTGAGTTCAGTCTTCGTAATGATGCGTAACTCACCAGAGAGTATTAAAGAATAGCCATATTGATTAAATTCTTACCGTTTAGTTTGTATTTTAAAACTGTTTTATAATATATTCTGTGTTATAAAAGCAACCCACCTAACACAAAAGTTTTTTAGAAGTCGCCTAAATGTTTTCAAACTTGGAAGGATACACATATATATGTGCTTTGAGTCATTTCCGTTTTATTGACACATTCGGAAAACGTTTCAAATTAAGCTAATTCATTTAATGTCTGATCGTCTTGTGCAGTTTTGTGGATACACCATTTTGCAAACAATTACAATTGGAATCAATAATCAAGAAAATTCTTTTAAGAAATTTTTTAGTTGAAAACATATAAAAGCTTCCAGGATGCTTTAATGAAACGGAAATATCTCAAAGCCTACACCGATAAAAATATCTACTAAATATAAGAATAATTCTTCACGATTTCGGGACAAACAGAAAATATGTATGATGCAAGTAGAAATATGCTTATAATGTACGAAAATAATTTAATATGAAAACAAATAGTGTAATAAATAGAGGAATTCTACTGAATTTCACACAAATATTTCTTGTCCCGAATTCGTGAAGAATTCAGTCTTATATTCAGTAGACATTTTTATCAGTGTATGTATATTCTCTTTGTGTAGTTTAAAAGCAATCGGGCAACTTCTAAAAATTGATAGTAGGAAAATTACATATTCCATAAGTACAAAACAAGAATATTATACAGTGATTGCAGGAGATAGTATCTTGGTAAATACTTTGATTAAAATTTTGAAAAACCTTTTTTTGTTCAATTCTTAACACTTTTCACAGTTTAATAACCATGTTTCTTAAATCAAAAACTTGATAGCACAAATTACCCCGATCGGCAAAACGTTCCCTCTCTTATCTTTCCTTTTAAAACTTGATACCTCTGCTGTACTTTTTCTATAAATGATCAGCGTTGTCGAAAAAAATATTTTTTTATAAATATTTTGTTTTCTTCTTGAACAAACTTTAAAGAAAGTTTAAAAAATAATTGATAAAAAGAATTTTTTATTACATTTATTTATTTTGCAATTGTCATCGAAGAAAAGTTATATAAAACAAATGAGTATTGTAACGCGCCCCACTCTTAACAGCAGAAACCTCTTCTTTATTACCATTAGAGTGGTCCGTTCAAGTTCTTTTTGATTTACGCGCAGACTCCAGTTCGAAAACATTAATCACGATTTTACCGAATTAGAATTCAAGTTATCCAGCTTCAAAAGGAAACATCTAAAATTCTCCCCCTAAACGAACAAATATCAATACATTCCATTACTAAAGAATGTAGTAAGCAGGCAGATATATATTAAACACATGGTCGAACCGCCACGATAAACGTCAAGGTCAATCGCTAGCAAAGCAAAGCACATACGACCATGACGCGTATCGTCAGATACGACCAAACATCAATATTGCCAACCCATTGATTAAATATGAGACACAAGGACGCATACCTGAACAAGAAACGACATGTCAACCGCTAGCAAAGCAAAGCACGTATGACATGCCACGTAGTGCGAGACAAGATCCACGGCTCATATTTAGCGGCACATCACCTAATAAAGGTGACCAGTGCCAACTTCCTACTAATAATTCTTATATAGTGAACAGCGCAATTAACTGTGAACAAGGCACAGTATGAACAATAACACCGAACACGATATAATATTAGCATAAAGTCAGATGGAGAGTCGGCTTTCAAATACAATACTTGAGCTGCCGATCGTAAGCAAGCATTAACGTGTTTTTAACGAGCTATAATTTTTGTACGGATAAAGAACTCCTTGGAATTTTAGCCACCAGGGACTTTTTTTAGCTAATCCCTACCTGAA
>AGDA01059966.1:0-12198 GCA_000281935.1 Mengenilla moldrzyki | reverse complement strand
GAAAATCTACTAAAAAAAACGTTGTTGAGAAATGTCAAGAAAATATTTTATGAGAACATAGAAAGAGTTTAAATGGTTTTTAAAAGTTGTGCATGTCCTCAACGCAGCAATGAAACATTCTTTTAATTTTAAGATGTAAATTTTGTGTAAAACATTTATGTTTGTATAAAACATTCTATTAATGTTTCGGCACATATGTCTTCCTGACAAAAAATTTGCTCTTGAAAGAATGTGAAAAAACGTAAACTAATGTTTCATAAATGTTGAGTTCATTTAAAAAAATATTTGGCTGCTCTATAGCAGAGTATTTTTTGAAAAATAAAAGTATTTTCTAAAAATAAAAATTTTGTAACGAAAAATGCTCGTTATGATTTTCCTAAATAAATTCAGTCTACCTCAGTTCAACCTTACGATCTTCCTATCGAACTTAACAGTCAAATATTTAAAAGGAAATTTATCACCAAGTCTCTTCCGATTAATTTCATTCAACGTTTAAAAGAGCAAGTTGTTTACCCTGAAACATATGTTACAAAAGGGTATATATTGATAACTTCATAGTAGTAACCCCTTTTAAAAATAAAAACGTCCTGTTTTTTATGAAAAGCTATTTTAGTTGTTTGTTGTGCGTACTTAGGTGTTAAAGTTAAATTTATTCCATGAATTTTTAGTTAATTTTAAGGTAATATGTTCAGTTTAAAAATACTTATACTTTATTGGTTTTTCTCATTGATATTTGTCAATAATTTATACGACATTCTCAATTCAAATTTAAAATAAATACAAATTGTTACATGTACGTATAGGCTTTTAAACTTTCTTCGCTCCATAAGATTGATTTTAATGACTTGAAACTGAAATAGAATTACAAAAACAACTCTTAATGCTCATGAACTTTCTCTTTTAATATATAAACATACCGAGTTTAATGCGAGTACAGATTTAAAATGCTGTATATTCCTTCTGAGAGACTTGAACTATTACTGCAAGTTGACAATGTCAAATTAGGTATAATTAGCAATTGTTTACGATTTTCAAAATTGTGAGAAACTGAAAAATTTTTTTATGGAAGTTCATATTTAATTTTAACGAATCAAGACTCGTTTAGTAAACAGACTCTTGTTAATTTGTGTACTTTTTAAATAGAGCAGGAAATGTTCTTGAAATAGTATTGAAGAAATAACAATTACATTTCAACATTTCGAAAACTGTAAATTGAGAACACCACTGGGTTATTGGCCTTTTATTACCTTTTTCAAATATCGAATACGCTTTTATACAATAAAAGTTTCTAAGAATTTCAAATATACCACCCAACTACTCACATTTTAAGAATATATTTTTTAATAGTAGAGTTTTTAAATCTGAGGAGTTTTTCATATTTAAAGTTTCATTTGCACAAAATTAAAACTTAAAATATATAAGTATTTTATATATTTAATAATAAAAATTCGATGAAAGCAAAAATACATAATTTTTAATTTAAAAAATTAGATTGAAAAACAAAAAAATATTAAGAATTTTTTTTATAAATATGAGAAGAAAGTGTTTTTTTTTTTCAAATTATGTATACAAAAAAAGTTTTATTTTTTGAAATAATTTTTTTTTAGTTTGATTCTTAACACATAATTATTTGATATCAAATTCAAACAGATAAAAATATCTACTGAATATAAAATTAATTCTTCCTAATTTCAGGTGAAACTGCCCAGTAGACATTTGTTTTTAAAAAATATATTTAAAAATAATTTGTATTAAGTCTTTTAGTCATAAACTTATATTAACTGTCTAAAGTATATCTTAAACTCGACTCTGGACAGTTACGACTATTTTACTTCTTTTTAGATAAAAAAATCTAAATCTTATTTATTCGGTAACCAAAATTTAAAAAATGGTATAAAAAAATATATAGTGTCTACTTGACTAAACCGTATCTAAATTAGTTTCGAAATTCCTATGCTTGAAATATAAAAAAAGATATCTTTTAGACGATTTAAGATCAAATCCAGTCTCATTTTAGACACAAAGTGTTCGCCGGAAGAATATACGTTTGAAAGATGCAGAATTATACTTATCAAAAGAAACTTTATTTTGAAACTAATTACTATAAAAATTAGAATAATTCTACTTGCACTTAGAAAAATTATTCTTATCGCAAAATTAAGAAGAACTTAACTTAATCTAAGTAGACATTTTTATCAGTGTATATTGATGAGAGATTTTTCTTCCACAAAAATTACCGAAATCGTAATAAATTTTGATAAATGTGTTATTAATTTTTTGTTAAATATATTAATAATTTTATGACAAATAAATTGATAAATATATAATATAAAATTTATAATTTGTTGATAATTTATTGAGGTTGAAATTGATAACAAAAGTTTATAACTTTTGTTATAAACAGGCATTGTTAAACAGGTATTTGCAATGTGGAATAATTAATACGAATGTGAAAGCCATACATAATTAAAATTAATTATAATGATGAAATTACACATTTAAATAAATTGTTGCTTAAATTATTTTTTGACCCAATATGAATTTAAAAACTATGAAATACACAACAAAAAATAATAAGGTGCATATTAATATAATAAAATTGTTTGCGTTAATAAACGTTCAAGAGTAAACATTATTTATTTAAATTTAAATATTATGATATTTACTTTGACTCGCTTAAAAAATAAAGAATAAATAATTATGGTTAATTAAGATGACGTATCTTAAGAAGAAAAAGTAATATGTTATCACAGTGATGTCTTACTTTAAGGCTATATAAAGTCCTCCGAGAAATTATTGTAGGAATATTATTTTGATTTGAAAATAAATTTCAATAATAAAATCTAATTGCAATGCCCAACTGTAATATAGTCAATATTAACTTGTCACATTTTGTTATTAGACATTTAAAATATTTTAATTTATATGATCTTTTAGTTGTAAAGTCATAAATAATATGAAATAATAAAACTGTTCAGAAGAGCACTTACTTGTACTTTAGATTGCAATCGTAAGACTGCAATCGGATTCAACTCGAAAAAAGTTAAAGTATGTTCGAAAGAACACCCACTCTATTGAACTGCGATCGACAGATCACAGTGGTTCCCGGATGCTACAACTCACACCGAAACCACACAAATGAACGAGGAATCAATCAAAAAAAGAATTCAATACGAGGTCTCCTTCTTCTTATTCACAGATCACACAAAATTATACAGAATAGAAAACGAATAAAAAATTACTAGAGCAGAAACGACTCAATCAAAAACTATTTACATAAACTAAAAATTTATTTTTGTTTTTTACGAAAAAAATAAATAGGTAAGTATACTAGAATAATAATTTTGCAAAATTATTTTATTAATTTCATATCATTGATTTAATAAAAAATACTATTAAAATCTAACACATTGTAGTTAAATTTACAACAAATTTCTCTACGTTTATTTTTATACTATTTTTTGCTGAATCAATAACGGTTTTTTTAGATTTACATACATATTTTTTTCTTTATGCTAATACATTAATGTTTTGATTCGATTAAAATTAATAAAATTTTTTACCTTATATTTTTCGATGTAATTTTTAAATTGTGTATCTAACTACACACATATTTGAGTCTTAAAATTTGTAAAACTCCAGGTCCCTTATTTCGATTTTGTGCCTAGTAAATATAAACTTATTTTGAAATTAAAAAACATATATTTGATTTATGTAATTAGTTAACAGGTAGCGACTTACTATTGGACTAAACCACCTACTAGTTAGAAGTACAACAAACTACTTGGCTGCACTGCTAGGATGTTACTTCCATCTAGAAAATGTAATCTATAATTAATAATATAATAAAAAGTAATCTTGATAAAGTATATTTACAGTGCAAATATCTATAAAAAAAGTTAAACAAAATCTTTCAATACGTCTTTTTTATGCAAAATTTATAAAAAGATATTACACATTTTAGTAACGATTTTCATTTAAATGTATACTATACAAGTAAAATTTATAGTTTTTAAGACAATGCCACAAAACTTATTACCATAATGTAGGAGTGAAATAAAATCGGTCCGTGGGGGGATTCGACCTCTTGCTCACTTTATCAGCCCGTCAAAACCACTCCTTCAGTTTTTTTATCATTAAGTTATAAATAAATAGCGAAATCAAGTCCTTCATTAAGAGATTTATTTAATGACCTTTAATTTAATATAATAAAAATCTTACGGCTCAGAAGAAATTTAAAAAGTCCATTTTGGTTCGGGCTTAAATATATTTACCCGCCCCTGTCGTAATACAAACCTGCAATTGAAAAATAATATATTTTACATATTGAACAAAAATGAAAAAGTTTAAAGAGCTATATTACAAATATTTCTAACACAAATAAACTTTGTAATGGTTGCTTTGTAGGAAAAACGATAATGTTTAAGATATCTAAGGTTATAAACTTCGTTATTGTTCGCTTCGAAACCCTACAATTAAATCCCTAGTGTGCTAATACATGAGAAGAATAACCATCAATTTTCATCTATATTTTGATTATTTTGAAATAAATTAAAAAAGCCATCTTGTTAAATAAGCTCTGTTTTTTAAATTACGAAAAGGATTGTTCTCGATTCAAGAATTTGATTTTCATTCTGGCATCAAATTTCAATCAGAGCCAAATCAATACTTCTAAAAAGTTTTATCTAAAATTATAACGACGGAAAACATAAGACAAGCCTTTTTCGGTTTTGATATTTAGTTAATTAGGAAACAAGATATGCAAAAATTTCAACAACAAGTAGTAGAAGTTTACGAAGAGTCAAAATGATCATAAATATTATTAAATAACTTTATATTTAAGGAAAATACTAAATTGCACGATATGAGCCAGTACTAAAGGCAATTAAATATAAATAGCGGTATATTTCAGAACATTTATTGCTTAAGTTTCTCGTAAAACCTTCACAAAATTCCTGCAAAACTTTAAGAAAAAAACTTGACAAAAATTACGTTATAAATAAAACATATGTTATTATAGATGACTATAGCAAAATGTGCTAGCTTTGTAAATTTTCATAAAGCTCAATCAAAAAATTGGAAAATATCCAATTTCGATTTAATACATTTAAAAATTAAATTTCAAATAGGAATTTGAAAAGTTCGAAATGTGCGACTTTGATATGTTATCTTCTACAAATGTTACCAAATAATGCAATATTTATATAGCGTTACACAAATTAAAAACGTTTTATTATTAAAGTTTGCTTAATATTACACCTAAAAAATAATTTAATTTAATTTAGCGATATATTTTTTAGAAAATATACACTGTTTTTATGATCGTTTAAGTATTCAAGAATTATCATAAGAATACCAGAGGAACCATTTTGTTTTTTAAAATATATTATATTTCTTATAACTCTAACTTAATATATTAATAATAATTTAACAAAAACTTTAAAACATATTGTTAAAATAATTGTAAATTAAATGTAGAGTATAAAAAATTCAGTTTTAACTCACTACATTACTTAAGGAACTAAAAACTTTTTTTTTGTCACAAAATTTAATATGATGATTTGAATTCGATATCTTATTGTGGAGCACATTTCCGGGCCTATGTACGGGGTACAGTGTAAACATGGCTCATTAAACTACTGAGAAGATGACTGACAACAATTTGTACATCCAGGCACCAAACTGTACTTTGATATTAGTTAAATGGCCGGGAAACCGATATTACAGTTGACGACAGTTTTTGTGGCATAACTTTTGAACTACGCATGCGCGACAGAAAATTCATGTCAACATAGCTTCCTAGGAACCATATTCACCTTTTAGAATAGATACCACACTTTGATATTAGTTAAATGGCCAAGAAGCCGATATCTGTAGGTTCGTCACATTTTGGGGCATACCTTCCGAACTAGGCACCGGAACACGTTCCAGCATTACTCAATGGACTCCTGACAACATGATGGATAGACGTCATATTGAATTAAAAATGGTCGCTAGTCTGTCCTAATTTTGTACGTTACCAATCCTGCAGTTGATCAATTTCTGAATACACCCATAGAATCTTAAAAGGATAAAACCAGCAATGAAATTTTGAACAAATAATAAACAAATTTGCATAAGTTTTATTTAAAATGTGTTTTCTTAACGAATATTATACATTTGGTGTTATATTAGAAAAAGTTATAAAACCTAGTAAACATTAAGAGACCAGTTTTATCATATGAAGAACGTAGTTGTTTTTTAACTTAAAAGTTTTACGATATATTTGGACGGTTATGAAACAATTTACCACCTGGTTCGCATTTAAATTACCATTAAAAAACCGGTAAAAATGCTCGTAAAAAATTTACGGTCCAAGAAATTGTTTTCGTATTTTTTTTAGTTAGTGCGAAATTACTGATAAAAAGTACATGTTATTTTTTCAGTTTATTGATCGTGATTGATTACTTTTTTAACAAAAATGCCAACCGTGGAAAAAACTAACTTCTAGGAAAAACTTTTAAGTTTTCATAGGCATAGAAAGTAAGCCGGAAATCTGGGTTTTGGAATCGTTCAAAGGGGCTTAAATGCAATTTTCTAGAGACTTGAAAAAAATAAAATGACTTTTTTACCATTAAGAAAAAAACCTGAGGTATTTCCAATTTAAAAACCGGATAGTGTATTTTTCGGTTGGTAGTGAAAGAAAAAACCAGAATTTATAGACCCACGAAGTCAAAGGTATTTTTATGACTTGATTGAATTTCAGTATATAATCTTGTTGAAATTGTTCAGTATGCAAAACAATATAAATTGTTAATATTACATAAGTGATATTCAATAAGCGCGAATTTTAGTACTTTTTTGTAACTTTAGATGTTACGTTTACAGTTTTCGAAAGTTGTCTAAGCTATCTTCATCAAAGTTATCCTGTATTTTAATTAATAACTTTTTACTTTTTAAGTTAAAGACCAATTTTTGAACGTTAGCATCAGCCAATTATAATTTTAATACTTGTTTTTCTTTTCTTAAAAATGATTATGCTAATTAACGTAACGATCATTATTTTTTCCTATAAACAAATTTAATGATCACTGAAAATTAATTATTTTAACGAATTAGTAGTATATAAACTAAATAAGTAAGCTAAGTTTTTCAAAATTTTAGATTTAAATTTTATACGTTATTTTTAGAGTCAACCAATCAGAAAGTTAAAAGTTGTTTTCAAAACAAAAGTCGAAAATGTAAATTTTTTTCTGTATTCAAATCCTACAAAGGGGTTTTTTAGTAACATCGAAATTCCCAAATTATGTAAATAAAATATTTTTTATTTTATTTTAAATACGTTATTTGCCGTTCAGAAATGTTTTAAAGTTTTTGAAACAATGCGTATTTACTCAACACAAAAAAAATATGTTGTTATTATGCAACTATTTGACCCGGCAAACTTCATATCTTTTAGAATCATTAAATATATTAATATGTTTTAATGCTGTTGCAAATACTGCTGTCTTTTTTGCTACTGACAAAAAGAGATAGAGTGGGTGCTTACACAAATCATTTAATATTTGCATTATTTTGTTTTAGAAGTCGATTTATTTATTTATTTTATCAATAAATTTACTTAATTATATTGCAACAAATTATATATTACTAATATTTTTAATTTTTCAATACTTAATCTGATGTTTGTGATACAGAAAAATATAAATTAAATATTATAAAAATAAGTTCAGTCACTCCCAAGTTATAATTGGTGTACATAGGTATAGATTACATTAGTTTTAAAGTAAAAATATATGTATTGTTTTATGTGTATTAAAATAATTGGATATTAAATAGGGGTTATATGGATATTCGGCTTTTAGTTAAGTAATGACTAAATACTCTCCCAGTGCAATAAAAAAAGTTAAAATTTTTTAGTATTTTAACTTCAAAATTTAAATATTTTGGGTGCGTTCGAAAACTCAACCATAGTTAACTATTTGGTAAATATTTCTTTAAAATGTTGAATAAACTGTTTAGAAATACTAAAACTATGTCTTATTCTCAAATAAATCCTTTTTTTTAAGAAAAATAAACTTAAATTATTTGTTTATCGAGACAAAAGTTTTTATTAAAAAGTCTGTAAATAAGGAATCTTTAAATTTTAAATTTTTTTATGAAACCATGACTAACAATGGTTAAAAAATATTTTACCAAAATAGTTGATTTTTTGAATGCACCCCTTGTTTTTGTAAATATATTTTTAAATTATTTAACGATTAACCACACGAGACTGCTAAGGAACGCTATTACGCATTTATATTATTCCAAAAATTTAAAAAGCACAATATCGTTCCTGTTTTGTTTATGCTAAGACTGTGGAGAATGTAATAATATTCACAAAATTAATTAAAAAAAATTATGTAAACAATTAATATTTTTGAATTTTTGTTTTGCACTGTAATACACGTGAGTTTATTGTATTAAAAGTGTTTTACATTTTTTCACATACATGCGCAATTAATGCCGAAATTTCTGCATATATTCAGAAATTTACATTATTAGCCAAGCGGTTAGAAACCGACTAAACTACGTTTAAATTATTTCTTTTTAAAATATCTAAATGTAAAATTTAAGATTAATTAAGGGAAATAATATTAGATTTTAAATTCAGATAATAAAAAATTAGAAAAAAAATTAAGGTTTTACTAATTAAAACAAGAAAAAGGAAAATTTTTAAAATTTTTAATGTAGGAACAACAATGTTTTAGAAAACGAGTCCTTAACCTGAAATTTTAAGAATTCAACCTTTATTTTAATTACTAAAAGTTTCTTGACTTTCAACGACATGTCAAAATTCATTAAGATTAGTTGTTAAAGAGAAAAAAGCTATTAATTTATTCGTCTCTTTTCATTTTCGCATTCAAAATTGAATGGTGATTGGAAAAAATTTCACCCATGTCAAATATATGATAGCCATTGAATTCCTATTAGATGACAGTTTATGTTTTTCATAAATTTGAAAGCAAACTAAATGGGATTTTCCTTTGTTAACGTTTTGTAAATAGTTGATGTGAAAAATAATTGAGTCATGATACACTAAGAGGAAAATTGAGACATCAAATTGGTGTTTCGAATATATAAAAAAAAGGAATTTATGAACGTAATTATAAAAGCATAGCTTCAATTATCTGAAAGTTAATTCATGCATAAAGTATATTTAATAGATAAAAATTTTACTCATATAAACGACATCTATAAATAGTTTTAATCACAATTAAAAATTTAAAGTCCAAAAAATTGCCTAGAAATAAATTTATCATTCCAAACTAAGGTCCTGCATCGGGTCGGGTAACCCGACCAAACCCGAAATTGACCCGACTCGAAATCGGGTCGGGAGAGAAAAATAACTGAGAAAAGTAGATAATTTTTACAATTATTTGATATTTGTATATAGTAGAAGAATAATGTTCAGATTTTATTTGCACTATTATCCGTATTAATGGACGTAGTTTATAATTGTTAGCAATCATAAACAGATAGTTACACTTAAGTAAACTATGTTTATAACACAAACAATACAGATTGGCCAACTCCATTTTGAGTGGTTTTTCCCAGTTCTAAAAAATAAATGTCAATACTCTTATATCCACTATAACCAACTTAAATTTTTTGTGAAATTGTAATGCAATGTACATTTTAGCATTTTTAAATTAGCCGGCAACAGTGTTGTGTTTCACTAAGAGGTGACGCCAGTTCTTTACCTGTTATAGCCAACTTAAATTTTTAGTGACATTCTTTTACAAAATAAAGTCGGCCAATCTGTGTTGTCTGTGATAATAATAAACAAACTTTTGTTATCCTGTTTTTTACAATCTATGTTTCTTAAGGCCTTTTCAGAAATTTACACGGAGTAACACAGAGTCCAAAAACTGTGTTTGTAAAATTACATTATGTTTAGAAAAAAATTACGTCATAGCATACGTCATATAACTCTAACCGACCTTTCTAGCGAGCAGGGTTTAAAGGTGCCTATATGCGCACATTATAAAAGTTTCCGAACAGATTAGAGTTAGTTTTAAAGAAGGAAAGTGCTGACGTAATAAATGTGACTCCGCTAAGATTACTCCGAGTAAATTTCCGAAAAGGCCTTTAGTGTAGTATAAGTAGAGTTGTGAATACAACATAAGAAAACTTATTTCAAAATAAATAGTGTAAAAAAATGGAAGAATTCTAAATTTTAGATAAGTATTTAATGTACCAAAATCGTCAAGAACTTAGACTTATATTGAGAAAAGTGTTTAAAGAATACATTCCTTAAAGGGAGATTTCTTAAAATTAAACAAAAATTTTCATTAAAAACAAAAGAATTTTTCTTATTGATTAAATAAATATGTTCTTAGATATACTCTCTAAATACTAAAGAACAACTTATTTAGAACTTATGAAAGCATGCTATAGAGATTATAGAGACTCTTAATTTCAATGATATTATCCTTTGAAATTTAAGATGTTTAATTTAAAACTATTCAGTCAACAAATTTTGAAACTTTTAAAGATAAAAAAAAGCACTTTAAGTCCATAATGAATTTGTGTCTCATTTTATTAACAGTTATATACTTTTACAAAAGATATCAATTTAACCTAGCAAGTATTTCTATTTTTATAAATAAAAACATAAATATGACCCCACCTTCATTCAAAAAATCAACCGTCAAGTTAAATTTTTATAAAATTTTTGGGAAAATAAAAAAATATGTAATTTTTTTTACTAAACGTAATTAAATTAAATGAAATTTGTTAAAATTTAGTAAAACTGTATTAATTTAAAATGAATTGTTCAAAATTCTTAAGCCATCCAATTTTTTAAAAAATGACTAAACTTTTTATTCATTGAAAAAATTACAATTTCAAATGTTATACAGAAATTGAATTTTAAATTACTAAAATGATGCACAGTTTCTGTGTTGCTTCTCATTGTATGAAAACTTTAAAGTTAAAGATTAATGTCTCTTAAATGAAACTTTTAATTAAGAAAAATTAAACCACAGTTTAAAATTAATATTTCCCATTTTATTTAGGCGAGATTTCATTTTCGTTTTGCAATTAAAGATAAAATTAATTATTCTATATGTGAGCGAAACCTATGCTAACTAATAAACTTTTTGAAGTATATTACATATATATAACTTTATTAATTTATGTGTAAATTATGAAGTAACTTATTTCAATTTCCTCGTTTCTTTTCAATTTCACAAAAAATTACATCTTTAGTAAAACATAAAATACACTAGAGCAATGTTTCTCACCTTTAATATTTCTAAAAATTTTACGCCCCCCCCTCCGTCACATACTGACGCATTTCTCGCAAAATCATGACAAAGTTTACTTGACGACTCTAATCTTTCAGTTGATATTTTGGTAACGTCAAACGAAATCATACCTAATAATTATCTACAGAGTTTTTTTAAAAATTTACTTTATTATTAAATTTGCCACCCATATCTAACATTGCCTTTAAAATGCCCGGAGCAATGGAATTAAAATTGACTGAGTCCATTTTTGAATTGTCCCTTTTTAATTATCCAAATGCCCCTCTGTGAAGCGTGGGCTCCACGTTGGGAAAAACTGCAGTAGATGTTTAATTTTACGCATATTCTTAATAAGTTTAATGCGCTTTTACAAATCAGATAGAAAAGTGTAATAATCTATGCAAAATTGTCATATGTTTGAAAATTTATTAGAAATGTTATGGAAAATAAATGTAAAATAATCTATTTTTTATCAGAAAAATATAAAAATATATATATTTTTTATATATTCAAAAATTTATTTACAAAAAAAAAATTTTTAACAAAAATTCAATACCACTTTAAAGGTTTTTAAAAGGTTCTAAACAAATTAGGGCTCTGGGAGCGATAATACGAACTTATAACGTTCAGTAAGGATAAAATATTAAAAAAAACTCATAATGTTATTGTTTTGATTATTTGTAATAGTAAATGTTTCAAAATACATAAAAATTACATATCTCGTAGGAGTTTTTTCCTGGGAAGTCGTAAATGAGAAAATAGCCGATGCTCTTTAAAGAGGAAAAATTAGACCCTGAATACAGCAGTAACACAAGTAGGTGAGACTGAAAATGTTTAGGGGAAGAAGAAACTTCAAGCCCCTGTATCCAGGCCTTTTCTTTCTTGTGATCATAATTTACGATAAGAGAGCCTTCTATAAGTATAT
>AGDA01059951.1:0-10275 GCA_000281935.1 Mengenilla moldrzyki | reverse complement strand
AAATAAATTCATTTTCATACTATAAGAAAACCAGTTGAATTTTACTAAAAAAACGCCACGAACTTTTTCCCACACCCAATATATATACATATATATGCATAAAAGAAAATAATATAAGAATAATAGTAATGGCACAACAAGCAAATCCTCAACAGGTACCCGCAGATCAGGGAGAACAAGCACAACCCTTAGTTCGCCAGCCTATCAGCGTCGTAATGAAGATGCTGATTCCCTTTAATGGCGAACCTAAGCAACAAGCCGATTCATTTCTGTCAGTGAGGCTGCATTAAATTTAGTAGAGGAAGATTCTCAGGCAACTCTGCTTGAAATAATAAAAGGCCAATTGACTGACAAAGTGTATTACTATGCCAAGAATAGGATGATAGTGAACTGGAATGATTAAAAAGTCCTCTTAGAGGAAGTATTTTCAGAAAAAAAATCAATAGGGCAATAGGAGGTCGAATTGCACTCTAGCAAACAGCGACCCGGAGAAACTGCCACAACTGTTGGTACTCGCATTGAAGAAATAATGATAAAATTGATAGACAGTGCTGCTATAGGTATGAGAGCAGATGCAATAATCTATTATGAGGACCTTTTGCGAATACAGGCGAGGGACGTTTTTATTATAGGGCTTAGAGAACCAATAGGCATTTTAATTAAAGCCAGAAATCCTCAAACCCTAGAAAGTGCCGTGGAAATAGCAGTTGCCGAAAAGCACGAGAAAGCAACAAAAAGAGCTTTAACTAATGTAGGCATGCGTTACACAGAAGGATGCAAACACTACGGACGCAATAACCACAAATCAGAAGTTTGTTTTAGGAAAACTAGAATAAGTACTCAACAAATAAAATATACCGAGTATAAAAAAATGTTTTTAGGAGTAAATGGGAATGGTTTAACTTTGTACGAACAGTAGCGAAGGAACTATTTGGGGTTGTGACAGAAGAAGACGTAAAAGAAATAGATGAGAAATTAAAGGATTTTGATGCGAAAGAACACATAGTTTCCATAGCAATTAAAGACTAAGCGCAAATTGTAAAGTCAACTATCAAAAATTTTAATACATTAGACAGATTTTTGAAAAATACCAACATATTAGATGCAAATTATTGTACGGGAAGCGTCGATGCTGGCGGATTTACCTTGGGTGATGGAGGCCATTGGAAACGAATAATTTTTAATAATTAAAAATAATTTTATTTTTACAATGTCCAAAAATGATTAATTAAATTAAAACTGAATATAAAATAAAAGATATTGTTATCGCTGCGTTCGGGCAAAGAGCGAGCGAAGCAAAATAGCAAAACACAACATCCCTTCCCCCTAGGTTTGAACTTATAGACTATCGTCTGAAGAAGGCTCGTAATCCGGATCACGGATACGAGAGTTCAAACCTGAGGTCTCATTAGGCGAGAAATCGAACCGTAGTTGACGATTGGGACGCAGGCAATTCGGTGCCCAGGGCGTCGTCGTCGGATCATTTAAAATGGATTTTTGAGTCAACGGCTTTGGCGAATTAGTCGGAGTTGGCGACGTATTCGGAGCCGTTTGGGACTCTTTTTGGCTACGGTTTGGGGTACAGACGGGACTAAGGCAGGCGATGGAAGTTCAGCTTCAGGTATCTGTTCGTTCTGAGGGCTACGATGGCGTAACTGGTCCGTGTGCCTGTGAATATCTGAACGGTCTGGCGTCGTAAGACGATAAGTCACAGGCCCAGGACGTTGGATTATGGCAGCCGGGCCCCATTTTGGTCCGCGCCCAAAATTTCGGGCATAAACGGGAGCTCCCACCTCGAATTCCCGGGATGGTAGAGACTCGGACCTTGGGGATCCAGTTTCGGGATGCGGCGCCGTACACTTAGTTTTGTACGTGGGGCGGATTGCATCGAGGACCGTACGAAGTGATCGTCCCATTAAAAGTTCGGAGGGACTTACACCTTCCGACGCTATTGGCGTGACGTGCTGGTGCATCAAGAATCGGCTTAATGCGCGATTCCAGTCACTCACGGTTTCGGGTGTTCGATCGGCGAACATTTTCAATAGCGCAATCTTAGTGGTCCTTACGTACCTTTCTACTTGGCCATTCGACGAAGGATGAAACGGGGCCATAAATACATGCTCAATAGCATTGGAACGGCAGAACTCTTGGAATGCAGCGGACATAAATGCCGTACCGTTATCGCTCACTAAGGTTTCTGGTAACCCGTGTGTAGCGAATAGGCTACGAATAGACGATAGTTTGGGCTAGGGCAAACTCGTCGGTTACTCTGATCTGCTGGTATGCTTGTGCTAAGTCTAACTTAGCAAAACGACTCGCGTTTCCTATGGAGGCAAGCATGTGAGAGATAACGGAAATCGGGTGCGGTTGAGGCTTAATAGCCTTATTAAGCGTGACCTTATAGTCGCCACAGATCCGCACTGAAGCATCACTCTTCACCACGGGTACAATAGGTGTACCCCATTCTGTTGACGAAACAGGTACTAAAATACCTTGAGCGATCAACGCATCGAGGGCTTCGTCAACTCTGGGCTTAAGGCCTATCGGTACACGTCGGGGTTGGCAGCAGATTGGGCGCACTTCAGGGGACAATTCGATGCCGAGGGGTGGACCTCTATATTCCCCCAGGGCGGCATCGAATATATCCGGAAACTTATCTATGACCGACGAGATTTTTAACACGCTCATCTGATTCGTCGAGGCGATGCTAATACCTAAGGCATCGAACCAATTTCGGCCAATGATGCTGGTCCTGTCCCCTCGGGCTACGATTAGGCGTAGCGATGGGGTTAATTTGCCGGAGTAACATACTGAGACTTCAATTTCCCCTAAGACAGAAATTGTAGTCTTGTCGTATGCGACCAATGAACCAAAAAAAGGGTTCAACGGGGTCTTTATACTTGTGCAAATTAACCTATAGGTTGATTCGCCGATGATCGAAAGTGGCGATCCCGAATCAACCTCAAAATTGATTTTAATATTGTTAACTAACTTAATATTGATAAGCGGGGGGTACGCGGAAACATTTCGAATTCCGTAGACCTCAGAATTCAAATTTTTTTCGCTCGTTGCGCCCTTACTCTTGCGCGTTGACAGTCGTTTTTTGCACACAGTAGCATGGTGTCCGTGAATTTTGCACTAAGAGCATCGAGAATTTCGAAACTGGCATTTGGATCGAAGATGAAGTTGTCCGCAACCTTTGCAAACAGGGCGAATTATATCAGGCTTTGGTTTAACTTGACACTGAGATGATGTTACATAGCAACTTCTTGTTGCGATCTGTGTCATCGTTTCCAAAACTGGATAATCAATAACCATTTCTATAGCTTGTATAAATGACAGGGAACTATTTACTTTTAACAGGCGGTTGCGAAAAGATGTCACTCTTAATCCGATTATAAATTGGTCACGACACCGTCGATCCCAATCAACACCAAAATTGCACGATCAAGCCAATTTGCATAGCTCTATGGCAAAATCTAAGGCCGATTCATTAGCAGTTTGATGGCGGCTCACAAACTTCTCGTAAATTGCAAACAAAGATTGAATATCACCTGAGTTTTTTATTCTCGTCGCCAATGTTGTACGGGAAGCGTCGATGCTGGCGGTTTTACCTTAGGTGATGGAGGTCATTGGAATCGAATAATTTTTAATAATTAAAAATAACTTTATTTTTACAATGTCCAAAAATGATTAATTAAATTAAAACTGAATATAAAATAAAAGATATTGTTATCGCTGCGTTCGGGCAAAGAGCGAGCAAAGCAAAATAGCAAATCATAGAGGAATAAAATTAATACTAAATGAAACTAGAGACGAGGAAATAAAAAATAAATTGAAAATAGCTCTTGACGAATTTTTAACATTTATGGAACAGCTAGTTGAAGATTTATGTTTAGATTTCAATGTAATAATTTCAGCTATATTATTCGCTAAGAAAGGTATCCTAACCCATTAATATTGTCCTCGCTACAATTAAGAGAAAATCTATTGGAAATTACTTCTAAACTTCAGAATAATTTGCAACTCATAATTCCTGATAACCCCGAAGATTCTCATCTCTTATTAAATATAATAAGTATGAATGTTTATTATTACAATTTCAAATTACTTTTTGTAATCAAGGTACCTTTATTGCCTACTTATCATTATGAAATATATAAGGTAATTCCGCTATCAACTCCACTAACGGCAAATAATTACATTTATATTAAAACTACAAGTGATTATTTGTCAATTAGAAACAATAAACAAATGTACACTGTATTTAAAGAGACCGATCATGCACAATGTAAGAGCCTGAAAGATTTGCTACTATGTTACCAGTACCACCTAACATTTTCTACTATGACCAGTGTGGCCTGTGAAATACAGCTATTTTCCAAAAACCTGAAGAAGGTACCGAACCAATGTGATTTACGAGTAATTAATTTAAACAATACAGTTTAGCATCGTTTAACAAAACAAAATACTTGGTTATATGTTGCGCTAAAAACTACTGTTGTTACATTAATGTATTCAAACCCAAATGAACCAACCGAATTTGTAATTAATGGAAAAGGAGTAATGACAGTAAAGGAAGGTTGCCGAGTTTATAGTGGAAGTACCATTTTACAAGCCTCCAAAATATATACATCAAAAGTTGAACGAAATTTCGTACCAAGGTTTAATCTAAGCAAAGAACTTATGGATCAATTCACCAAGTTCGAAAAAGAAGAAGTGGATGTCGATTTCAAAATGCCAAAATTGAATCCAGTAAACATGGATGACTTACATCAGGCTAGCATAAAAATGGATGAAATACAAAAGCTAATGGACGAGCAAGGCTCCTACCGACCAATAATAGAAAATAAATGGATGCATACAATAGTAGTAATTCCAATAGTCGCTATAACAATAATAGCAATTTGGTATTGTTTTTATTGAAGAAACACTCGCATGCTAATAACTACCAACGAGGAAAACGAAAACAGGCGTGGTGGTGAAACAGTTAAAATAATCGAGATGCAAGATAAAACAGCTGCTGGAGGGGGATATCAAACACGAATGTTTGGAAGAGTAAGATAACCTGTGCAAGATCGTTCTTCTGTAGAGAGAGAAATGTAAAGCGGGTTTGCGAAATTGAAATTTTAGAAAAAAATTACAAAAGTTATGAATTTAAAAAATTTAAACAATAATAATAAATTAGAAAATGTAAACGAACGTTTCTCACCAGGAACCTTAAATTATCATGAAAAATGATTAGAAACGAGGTTAAAACAAAGAAACACAAAGAACGTTGAAAATTGAGAAACGTTCGTAATTGGCGCATTTACTTTCACGAATGCTAATGAGCGCGAAAGTGAATGTCAAACAAAGAATGAATTACCTTCACTAAACATATATAAGAAAATGCACTTTGCACTTTCTTTCAGTGTTTGTGACTCGTTTTTAAGTATTAAAAAAATAATAAATTTTCCTAGCTAATTAAAAAATAATAATAATCAGTGCTTTGTTTAATAAAAAGTTTGAAAATAATACTCAATAAGTGTAACATCGGCATCGGAAACTTTATCGACACCGACGCTTAATCAACCGCATCGGTTAATAATTATTAAAACATTTTATTATAGTTTTCTTTGCAGGAATTAAGAATTTTCGAAATTCATATCAGATTTTACCAATGAACTTTGAAACATTTTTGAATTCGTTTAACACTATAATGCAATTCCCCGAATTTCATTTGGATTTTCGAAGTTCTCTCTTGCTGAGAAACTTCATGGAAAACTTAAAAAACTTTCATGAAAGGAAATCTAGCTTACGGAAACATTTTATCCATGTTCTGTCAATTTATAATTGTTCCATATTTATATGTGTATCGAATTATTATGAAAATCATTCTTTTTCTGGTGTTTAATAAAAACGTTTCATAATAAAAAAAAATGTAAAAAAATTAAGTATAACAGTATACAAAAAAAAAAATTACGCTGTTTCCTTACAAAATTTTTGTAAACTTTTATAAGCATAAAAGGAATTATGCATTAGAAAATGAAATCACATTATGACTTAGATATATTTTTCAAGAAATAACAATTACAAAAAATGGAATAATAAAAAAAAACCTTTAAAAAATCAAAACTGAGATTTTGCACTAAAAAATTATATTCATCAGTATTTTTATTTCCGATAAATAAATAGCACGATTTAACGCTCAAATAACCACAGAAAAAATGAGCCATCACAATTAATGCAAAATAAAAAAAACTGGCAATTTTAAAAAATAGAAATCAAACACTAAAAAACCAGCAGTACGCGTAAAAAACATTAAATAATATCAAAAACTATTACGTCTACATTTTCAATAGAGCAGTCTTTTGATGAATGGTTGTGGTAATCGATATTGCTTCTTCATTTGACGGATACAAAAAAATCTTTTCAGCTTGTCTTCGGTTAAAACAGCTATGCGGTTTCAATCACACTGTTATAAAACATATCAACTACATAAATATAAGCACTAACTATCAACGACAATTTTCATTAATTAAACTAATGAACAAAGAATTAACATAATCTTTAAAAAAGCTTCGACTTAAACGCATATTATATGTTTTAAAATAAGATTTTAAAAGTTAAACGTTAATTAACTCTAATTATATTTTTATTTGAATACATTTTAATTAAAGGAAAACCAAATAAAATATAAGACAATTTTTTACTAGAAAAATTATTTCTAATTAAATAATAATTTATTCATTGGAAAAAAATGACTATTCGAAAATAAAATTCACTGAAGAACTAAAGTTTTAATAATAAAAACCTATTTATAAAAATTTCGTGTTCGTTTTATTGAATAAAAATAGTAATAAATTTTCTAATTTATTCAATTAGTTTTTAAAAATAGTATAATTTTCTAATTTTATATTAATAAAAATTTTTTTAATTTAATTAAATCAACAATGAAGGTTCTTATCAACTTTATAAAAATAGCTTTATTAAATGTAAGCATAAAAATAATAATTTGCATTATAAATCATTTTTTAAAATAAAAGCTCTTTAATGTTATTTTAGAAATAAAATTCTCTAACAAAATTAATTGTTTTAAATGTGCCAATTTTTTTATGAAAATTGTCAGCTATTTTTAATAAATTAGAAATTAACCATAATAATGAATCCATAATTGACTAATTCTTGAGCTAAGGCTTCGGCTGAGTCTTTACGTGGAACTAGACAAGTTAGTTGACGATTCATTTTATCATCCATTCCGAGCAAAATTGTCATCTAATCAGAAACATTAAAAATTAATGAAACTACACTTTGAGAAAATGAACAGTAATATACTTCAAGTAATTAAATATAAATTTGTAACTTTTTTCGAAATTTTCAAATAAGAAAACGTTTAATGAAAAAATTCTTTTCGAATTATTAGTGTTTTCCTATTTTAGATAAAATCTCTATTGGTATGGTAGCATTCACTTTCGTAAACCGGACTTTTATCACTTTTTATCAGAAGTGAATACTCCTATTCTTTTCCAACCAGTAAAGAATTTGTTATGATTAATGGAAGGGACACAAGTGGTATTAGTAAATCTGAAGGCCAAAATGAAATAACGAGTATTTTGAAGACAAGTATATCGTCAGTGAGTGCAAAAAAATCACCGATGCTAAATTTGCTTCGAATAAATTCTTTAAATAGTTTAGGATTAGTGTTCATATCGAATATAATAAATTTAAAGAACATTCACTTTTCCACAGATAAAAAAGTCTGGTCTGCAAAAGTGAATGTCTCGTGGTGTGGCAGTCTTACACGGCAGCATTCGCAGTCTCATACGGCGATGTGGCAATCTGACACGGCGGGGTTACAATCTTAAGCAGCGGGGTCACGTCAACTGAACGGCTGAATCTGTTTGGAATATCAAAAATAAACTTAAATTTAAGAATTCATTTTCTAAAGGTTAATAATGTGGAACAAATTAATGCTTGCACTCCACTTTATTTTAGTTTCATATTTTACTTACGAATGAAACATGAACGTACGTGCAATGAAATTTTTTAGACTTTTTTTAGACTTCAATTGAGAATAGCCTACTGGCGATTGCTTATCAGGGCCGATATTAGACAAAGAGTTCGCATTAGCAGCTGTACGAAAGGTATTGTAGAATACCTAAATTTGTTTACATTACACAATTATAAATCATTTGTTCCTTACGAATATGAAAACAAAAATAATAACTAACCTTCGCCAGACGGTGTATTCACATTGGTGGCCTCTTGGCTCGAAAGGCCAAGGACATATTTAGGACATCTTTCATCTTCTTTTTAAGTAATGTTCTTATAGTCTTAGCATTTTCAAATAATCCAATGACAGAATTAGAGATTCTTATGAATGTAGCAGCCTTAAATTCACTTATGAATCTCGGAAATAATGGGTTGACTCTCCATAGATAATTGTTAATTCTTTCTTCATTACGTTTTGCATATATAATTACAGATTTAATAACTTCATTTTTAATAGTCTCTATATTGTTATACAAATGTTTTTTGATTTCCTCTTTAATCAATGTTAAAATATTTAAACCACGGGGAAAATTGAGAGCCATAGGATCCTCTAGTAAGTTATTAATGTGATCTACTCTAAATGTGAGTAAAGAGGGATTTCCTGTTCTAGTCACTAAACATTTAATAGATTCATCATAAGTATTATTGTGTATAAACTTCCAAAATGAGAGGCTTTCAGTAATCGGATCAGGAAATGATCTAATTAAAAATCGCGTTAGAGAAGTTCCAGCTAGCCCACCAAGTGACGGATCTAAATATAAATAAAGTATTTTATACAGTCTAACTTTATCTTCACCAAGCTCATTAAAATGTTTTTTGAGTTTATCTTTCAAAATCGGTAATCTTCAAGTAAAATTCTACAAAAATATGTTCTTGACATCGTGGTTTTGCGAAGAGGTACCGGCTGAAGGCAGGGTCGAAGAAAGCGTTTCAATGTTTAACGCTTTCTTCTTTAGACCCTCTACGCCGGGTCCTGGGTACACCTTTCTCACATCTTGGAGAAAAATTTTTAATTTTTCTTCTGTACTTTTGTTCTTTAGGTAGAACTGTGAATAAGTGTACCAGGAAATATACAGATCTATATTATCGTCACAATGTGACGATAATATGGCCTCCTTCAGCCGTCTATTCCGGGACTCCAATCCATTGATATGGACATCGGGATTGTCCGCCCGGACGAATTCGTGTTTGTGGCACACCGAATGATGCGCCGCGAATCCGAGAGACTCGCAATTTTCGTATGATTTTGTCGAATCTGACATAATTATTGATTCCTCTTTTATGAATTTCCGCATGTAGGGCCAAAGAGTCTAAGTGTTTTGAAGAAATGATTGAGAAATTAAATTACGAAAAATTTAGAAAAAACTTACGTCTTTAGACTTGTCCTCCACGCGGAAAAAGAGGAAATCTTTTGTTTCTCGGCAAAACATACCGAAAATTACGACTGTTTCTCCTCGTATTTTTCCGCCGCGATGGTATTTTCTTCGAGCCAAAAACGTTTCATCGACCTCCACTGTGAGGCCGGGATCACCAATTGGTTTGATTGCGTGCGAAACGATTACGTCGAAAACCTCCTGACAAAATGTGTAATAGTCAATGACTGTCGGCTTCGAGAGGTGGACTGTTTGCACGACCAATTGCACCGCCTGGTTCTCGATGAAGCACATCATAAGGAACAACAAACTGCGGATGGAAATTTTCACTTTTTCCAACCACGAGTTTGTGACCGGACTAATGGTGTGTGTGCATCGAGATTCTGGATTCTTTGCGCCTCTCTTACTGCATTTAAAGCGGAACCCAAGCACTGTTTTCTTATCGAGCACCGCTTTCATAGTGCCACCTCCAAAAAATATTTAAAGTCATTATAGGCAATATTATTATGAGAATCAACAATTTTTTTATTTCATGTTGTGTTCGTTTTGAAGTTAAAAAGAATTAATGAGTCAATTTTCGGTATAAGTTCATTAAGACTGCACTGAAAAAATATTTGGGTACACATAGAGAATAAAATGTCGATTTGACAAAAAGTGAGTAAAAAATTGATAGCGATGCAATTTTAATTGTTGTTACTAACTGGTTTAGTCAACTTCAATATAAAGGGTATTGCCGTGTGAGTGTGAAGAAATCTGTCCCCCACAGGGTTTTGTGTGCTTGCAGTATAATTTTGTAAAACTAACGTCACTCAACTGGTATATGTTATTAATTTAGTTCTAAGGTCAGTTTTCATAGCGATAACAAGGC
>AGDA01059901.1:0-12330 GCA_000281935.1 Mengenilla moldrzyki | reverse complement strand
TATATATATATATATATATATATATATATATATATATATATATACAATTTTCTTTTAAAAAATCAAAAATCATTTTCTTCAACTTTCACACTAGTTGTGCCTCTTAAAGCACTGTTAAAAACGTAGATCAAAGTGATAATCAGTTGATTAATAAAAAAAAAAACTAACTATTGGTACAAAATGCGATCTGTGTATGCGCAAGCAGCAAAACAATTGGCACGTAATTTCCAAATATTTTACTGAAAAGTTGCATACCTAATTCCCTTCTGTATTATTTTATGGTTCTACAGGAACCGTTTTGTGAACTGTTAAATTTATTGGAAACAACCGTGTTTCTGATATATAAAAAAATTAGACTCATTGGATTATCCGAAAAACTAAGCTCAATTTTATCATTTCAACGCTCTTGCACTAATGCTTTATTGATTATTCTATACTTAAAGAAAATTTATAAAAATCCTTTATAAAGTTGTTTTTAGCATTTCCAACAATGATTTATTCGCTTTCAATAATGGTTTCATATGAAGAAGGTTTTGCTTGATGCTTTTTTATTGTGAAAGGTGAGTTTTTTTTAACCGCAACATATAAGGAGAAATAAGAAAGGAAATTATGAGCTTTGTGCAAATCTCGTTTTCGTAATCTCGTTTAATTGCAGAAAAATATGGAAAGTTGTACTGATGCAATTATCATAATTTATTACAGAATGTAGGCCATGTACCGATAAGGAGCAGGCGAAAGCATATTGCAGAAGTGATGTGGTAGTTCGAGGTAAGTTGACAAGCTTGGAGAATAAGCCTGATCTTGATGATACGATCGTTTCGGTCAAAGTCACCAATCATTTTCGGAAAAGATTCAACATTCAAAATAATGAGACGAATGAAATACCATATCATGGCGTAAATCACAAAAATAACGACTATAATCATTATCTGAGTAATGATAGTCAATTACAATTTCTCGTTTCTAAATCATGCGGCGTTTCTCATTACGACGATAGTGAATACGTTTTCATGCTGAAATGGAAACTGAATAGTTTTCGATTATTGTGCTCAGATCGCTTAGAGCATTGGATGCGGAACGTGCACGACAACAATCTCGCTGATCAATATGCTTGTGATCGTTCATAATTTACCAAATTTCTTTGTTTGTATTTTTCTAATACGATCTCATCTCGTTTTTGAAAGTTTACTCTTTGAACTTTTTGTTGTAGTATGTATGTGGCAGGAAATATTAAGAATAATCTTATTAATAATTTTGCAAAACTTCGGAAAACTATATAACAGAGTTTTTTCTCTGTAGCTCTATGCCCTGTCAGCCATTTAACCTTATAGAGCAGAGGTGGCCAAAATGCAGACCGCAGTCGACTGGTCATCCTCAAAAGCTTTGAAAGTAACCCACCAGGCTCAAATTAAGCAGTTTGCTTCAACTTAAATTTTATGTTTAAAAATGTAAGTATACTTGAAAGTCTAATAGCACTTTTAAGTATGATCTTGAGATATTTCACTGAAAAGGTGTATAAATTTACGTACACTCTTCTATACAAATAACATTAATTTCAAATACATTTTTACTAAATCTTATGATTTTTTATGGTAAAATAAAACTTTTTATACGAGTCCCAAATTTAAGTAGAAACTTTTATTTGTACACTTACTTTATTTATACAGGTACATATATATCTATTGGAGTTAAATATATTTACATTTCAAACCAAGTGACTTCGAAAATGTTCAACGTGTATTTATAATCATTATAATTTGTGTCAAAGTTTAATATGCATGCTGTAAAAACTTTTTTATCAAAAACAAAATTAAGGTCCTTAAATTTGGAATATCGTTTTTCCAAAACGTATTTTTAACTTTTTTACAATATCAAAATGCAATTTGTTTGCAAGTTTTTTAAATACTATGATTTCGATTTCTCTGAAGTTTTGTAAAAATTTTAATCCATACTGCGGTACACATACAACTAACTAGAAAATAATTAAAATCTGTTTATATTTGTTAATATTCTTGAAACGAAGTTTTAATTGTAAATAATATATAAATAAAATACTTTCGTTGATAAAATTTTTAATTCGATAATGAAATGTTTGACGACTGTCTTTCCGCAATATAAAAAGTTAAAGTACCGAAAATTGATAAAACGATTAAAATACTTAATTGATAATGCAGTCCAAGGTATATGGAATAATAAAAGCTTAATGCAGCTGCAACTGACTAAAATAAAATTTTATTAATTTAATTACATTAAAAGACTTGGAATTCAATTGGTTTATTTTGTGTCTCACAAAAATAATTTAGTATTTACCGTTTTGAAGTTATATTGTAATCATATGGAAATTTCGTATGGAAATTTATTCATTTATTGATAAAGCGAATTAATCCGACCAGTTTATTTTTTATAATCAAAAATTTATTAAAAATCATTTTCATTACAATATAACGTCTATAAATATCACTATAAGAATAGAAGACATTTTCCTTGTTGTGACGTCTTTAGACGTCGTTCCTGAAACTTTCTGTAAATTTAGAATTTTAGTTTGTAGTAAATATTGAGCTGAATTCAACAATTTTTAATTCTTTTTTTGCAAAAATTTTCAGTCATTTGATTTCGTTGAATTCATGAATAATTAAAAATTATAAAAGTATGATAAAATGCAAAAATTATTTTAATTGTTAAAATAATAGTTACTTCATATGCAAAATACCACGCTAAATTTAGTCATTGCTGAATAACTAAAAACGAAATAAACCAAAATGGAATTACGAACGTAGTTTTAAATGTATGATGTTTTTTTGACGTCTGGAACGTTTTTTTTTTAGTATAAAAAGGGGCCTTGGTTGTTTCTTAAGATCTTAGATCAGCTAAACCACCAAGCATTAAATACTTTTCCTACTTACATAGTAACGGCATTATAAATTATCGGATTTATGAAATTGTTATTAGCCCTTAATATTTTTTAAAATTAAACCTATGTATAACAATACTATTTTTTATAATTAATTTCTCCTCTAAAATTCCAAGAGTGTAATATTTTAAAATACTTGAATAAATTTGAAAATGGCAAAAGCTGATGCACTATCGAAACTAAAGTAGCTGGCTAAAACTGCAATTATTTGTGTATTAAAACAGCCATCGCCAAAGCCCAGTAGGAAAGAACATAAAACAGCTATTGTGGACGATGGTAAGGTCAGAATTGAAGTATTGTCTGTTTTACCGAACGGAGATTCATTTGGCAAATTTATAAAAATTAAACTGAATGCTATTAGGTGTAAAATCATTCCCAACATGACAATAACTTGGCGTCCGTACTTATTACACTGTTTGCTCATTAGGCCAAATATTACACCACTTAAAACTTCACCAACTCCGATTAAAACACCTGAAAGTCCTACCAGTTTCTTCGCATCTTTTCCGAATTTCGATGTGAATCCTATACACGTACTGTACACACCACTGTAAAATGACAACTCAATTCCTGAAATATGTCAATGTTTTCATTTATTTTATATGGATATTATATATACAGTTTAATAAACGTGCTAATTTATATTAGCTTACCAGTATAAAGAAATGTTACGGACAGTAATAACATATTCGAAGTTAGTGACAGTTTAAAAGCATTTTTTAATGATCCGAATGCTGTTACTTGTTTCTCTTCATTATCTTTTAGTATTTCTTTTTTAAAAGACTTTAGGAACAGTGATAAAATAAATCCTACAACTGATAAGCTTGTAAGGAACCAGAATACTACTTTTCTTGTCTCGTACTCAATTCTTTCCATATCTTGGAACTTTACAAAGACAAATAAATTACCCAAAAACATGCTAAAATCAATAAAATTTTAATTCTTAAGGATCTTCAAGAAAGTCCAGAAACCTCAATTGTAACAGAGACCAGAAGACACCAGTGTTTCTGGAGATAGTTTGATCGTTAGAAGCCAGAGACAAAAAATGACCTTGAGCCGTCCATATGATTGCTGCTCCAAGGCCGAGAATTGCACTTGCAGTATATAGTAGCCAAGTAGTTAAGTACAGAAAAGTCGAAATGAAAAAAAGATAAGTAAATCCGCCTAGAATAATGCAAGTTTTTGGGCCAATTATTGTAATTAGCGATGGAACCAACCAATTCGACAATGAGAACACCGAATATATTATCCCCAAACTGGTATATCCGTTGCCGGTAAAAGAGGGCTCGTCAAATTTTATGCTATCAATTATGGTATTCTATTATTAGTTTAATGAAAAATAATTTTCATGAAAAAAATGCAGGTCAAATTCAATTGCTGTGTAAATACACTTACTTCTATATTTCCCATTGTTTGAAATGCGGTAAAAATAAACATAAAAACTAAACCCAACAATATAACATTTAATAAATTTTTATCTATATTCATAATTATATTTTAACAAGGAATAATTGTAACAATATTTTTACTAAAAGTAATTGAAGTTATAAGTAAAAGTCAAAGGTTTTTGTGGAAATACAAGAGAAAGTTAAGGTTGATAAAGCCTTTCGTTAATAATGTAGAAGGAATGCATTTAGTAAATAAATTTTCCACTTGTGCAGCTTTTCAATAAACAATTTTATAACACACAAACGAATAACGTGTTGTTGACTATGTATAAATATTTTTTTAAAAAAATCAAAAGTGCAAAAAATCATTAGAATGAATTTAGTGAATCTTAAAAAGTGTATTAATATTAAAACAGTAGTGATTCAAAGTATTATTTATTACTAAATATCACTAAATAACAATTTTTGACATTTAAATTATTACATTTGGCACATATTTTTAGAAAACGAAATAATAAGCTAAATACGAGATTACTCTTTTACTAATAAGAAAGTAGATAAGTTGGAAGCACATTTATTTTTTACTTTTTACAATCTGAAAAAAGAAATGTTCAGTAAAAATAATTTTAAATACTGGATAAGAACAAAAACACACAAAGATAACTAATAATAAATTAATATATTCTTTAAATCTAAACTGGGTGTAAGACTTTTGAATTCAAAACTTAATTGACGATATATGTATGAATAAAAGCCTACAAGTTGATCTTAGACTAGGTGAACAAACTAAATGGTTTATATTTTTATAATTTTACTTATCTAACCATTAACCTTCAGACAAAAGTTGTTGACATTTAACTGAAGCACCAGAGATCAAAAGTAAAAATACTTTTATCCTATAAAAAGGTGACACATTTTAAAAATATGAAAATTTTAGAAAAAAATGGAATACAAAATAAAAAATTCGAGTTGCAGTCGAAAATTATATATTTTAGAGACTAATAAAATTAAATTTTTAATATTTATTCCTAACAGATTAAATAGTGATCACTATTTTAACTCTTTTGCCTTGATGGTGATAAGTGTTAATACTGACAATAAAACCACCCGAGGTGTAAAATCTCGATTTTTTTTTAAATACCTTTAATATTTTACACATATCCTTAGATAAAAAATTGCATTTGCTGTTTCGGCTATAATTCACTTGGGGTTGAGATATAAGGGTTGAAAATAGAACATGACAACATAAAAATTAATGTTACACTAAAAGTAACGGTTATTTTAAAAACGACCTCTACAAAAATTATGTAGAATTAAAAAATCTACAAAAAAGTTATCAAGGACTTTTTGCTTTGAGGTACTGTTGGCGCGCAATTCAAAAAAACTGCATTTTTTTCGATTCTTTGTAATTTAAAACAAAACTCACACACAATAGATCCAAATTTTATTAATTTACATATATTATGTTGTATGCAAGTATACGCACTGTTTTCTTGTTTGGCCACTTCCGGCGCTGCAATCGCTAAATGTTGCTTTCCATTTTTCACCCTCTATATCACCCTATAATACATATTTTACAACGAAAACTATATAATTTGCTGAATTTTGTTATTCTGTTCCTAATATGAAAGGGTGGTGGTGATTTTTGTAAAAAATTTTTTTTTGTATTTTTGAGCTTCGTTGATTTGTATCTATTTTAATGACTTTTTATGCATTAAATATACTTCTGCAATTGTTGCTTGTTATTTATTTTTAATTTACAATTGAGTTTAACATTAACTTTTAATTTAATTACAAACGCTTTTTAATATTATTGATTATAATTATTACAATAATAGTTTTCCAGAAAAAAGTGTTTAAAGCATTAGCCATTTAACAAATGCAGGAGCGTTACATAGACCTCTTTTTTTGAACTGAATTAAATCCGAATTTTGACAAAATGGTGAAGTTGCCTGGCTCCTCAATAATATAGCTACTTTTATACCATACGTGTTTAATCATGTTAATAAATTGGGAGAAGAAAACTAATTATAAGTCAACTATTCCAATCTTGTTATGTTTTTTCGATTATGGAGAGTAATGGGATACTCGTTTACTATAACTTTGTCTGAAAATTTTCTGACGTAGTCCTTCCATTGTTGAAAGGTATATATACATCAAGTGGACGAATAAATTTTGTTACTCCTTCTGGTATTTTATGTAAAACAATGTTTGTTTTGTTCGGTTTCGCGTTTAAAATAATATCCTGATACTGTACCCGCCACGCATCAAGCAGTAAAATACTAGTATTTCTAGTATGAGGTAAATAAACATAGGATTTAATTCAGTTCAAAACACAACATGTAACTTATATGACGCTCCTGCATTTATTAAGGATAGCTGGTACAAGAAAATTTTGTGCTCTAAACACTTTTTTCTAAAAAAACCATTACTGTAATAATTATAATCCATTATATAACAAAGCATTTGTAATTAAAATTAAAAGTTAATAAATTCGATTTTGAATTGAAAGTAAATAACAAATATCAATTGTATAAGTATATTTAATGCATAAAAAGTCAATAAAATACATAAAAATCAACGAAGCTCAAAAACACGAAAAAAAAATTTTTACAAAATCACCACCACCCTTTCATATTAGGAACAGAATAACAAAATTCAGCAAATTATTTAGTTTTCGTTGTAAAATATTCATTATATGGTGATATAGAGGGTGAAAAATGGAAAGCAACATTTAGCGATTGCAGCCCCTCAAGTGGCCAAACAAGGAAACTGTGTATATACCTGCATACAACATAATATATTGTTACGAGCATGAGTTAAAACACCAAAATTGAACAGTGAAAAATGAATCTTTATTTAGCTTTTGAGTAAAATCATCTAATTGATGACGACCACGATAACCAGCCATTTATGATAGGTCGGGTAAACTTAACTCTCGGTCGCGTACAGACCAGGATTCTTAACTTCGGGGTGTGGGCACGGTTAAGTGAATACTTTCACCTCAAAGTCACGGGAATCACTGGAAGCCAAACTAGTCGCTTCTATCGTTTTCAATAGCCCGTCGCTAAACAACCATCAAACACTCTGGCTCCGAGCGGAAAAAACTTTTTTTTCTTTAAAAAAGTTAAAAGTTGGCCGCAATAAGGCGCACTAGGCACCTATGGTTTGCCGTGAGGCGCTCACCAGAAAATCTGGGGTGGCCGTGAGGTGCACGACGTAAACACCGTTCGCCGTGATGTGCTCAACCATCGGATGGAACACAGCAGCAATGAGGCGCTCACATGATTGCTGCGCGCCGTGATGCGCTCTCCAGCAAAACTGAGGCGACAATGAGGCGCTCAATTCAACCACGGTTCGCCGTGATGCGCTTATTCCATAAAATCCGTTGATGGCAGCTATGAGGCGCTCACGTAAATCTAGCTCGCCGTGATGCGCTCAACAGTATTACTGGGGCAGAGTTGAGACGCTCATAGACTCACGGATCGCCGCGATGCGCTCGATCGCCGGTTTCTATTTTAAACGAGTTTTAAAATAGAATTTGAGAGAACTGAAAGCTCTCTGACCTTAAACGCTCCGAACTACGTGTTTCATATGAGCAAATTTCCCCTACGTAGTTCGGTAGCGCGCGCACTGAACATTGCAGTGCTCCCTACTAGTATTTATTTTCTTTAGCCAAATATTAGAGCGCGCTGTTACAATATGTAAATTATATTAATAAAATTTGGATCTATTGTATGTTACGTTTTGTTTTAAATCACAAAAAATCGAAAAAATGCAGTTTTTTTTTAATTGCGCGTCAACAGTACCTCAAAGCAAAATGTTCTTGATAACTTTTTTGAAGACCTTTTAATTCTACATAATTTTTGTAAAGGTCATTTTTCAAAATAACCGTTACTTTTAACGTAACATTAATTTTTGTTTTGTCATGTTCTATTTTCAACCCTTATATCTCAACCCCAAATAAATTATAGCCGAAACAGAACATGCGATTTTTTATCTAAGGATATGTGTAAAAGATTAAATGCATTTCGAAAAAAAATCGGGATCTCACACTTCGAGTGGTTTCCTTGTGAGTTTCAAAAATTCTATATATTCATGCAGTAATTTCTAATCTTATATTTGCAAATACTAATAAACCATGAAATCGTTTTACATACGTTCATAATTATGTAATCTTAAAAAATTAATGTTAACATCAGTTTTATTAAATACCATTTTTATTGGTTTTAAATAGTTAATAAATATAAATTTGTTTTGAACCTTTAAACGATGTCGATTATGCATAATTTACGTTCAGAATACTTTTCCAAACGCAAAAACTTTGGGATCTCTGTAATGTTTACAAATACCACTAAGATCTAAAATTAACTAATCCTCCCATAAACTATTAAAATACCGTTTTAAAAAAAATCAAGGAAAGCTTTAACATAATATTGAGCATCATGTTAGTGTTTCTTACAGTTGTTTAAAAAGGTATGTCATAGTACTGTATTTCTAATGCTGTTAAAAAAATCAAAGATTTATTTTTTTTTTTAAAAAAAGTTTTTTTAGATTATTTTTAAATAATAATATAATAAGTACAAAAGGAAGGTTCTTTTACGCCTTTAATCCTGTAATAACAATAATTAATGAATTTGGTAACTAAAATCATTATGGATTTTAAATTGAGAATAATCTGTTTATAGCCTTATTTTACTATTAATTTTGAAATTGAAATATCGTATTCTTATAATTCAATCTTGTTGTGTCTCGTGAGAAAAGTGACAATACCCGTCAGTGCCAGCGAAACTCGAACCCGGGTACTTTGAGCACTAAAGTCGAATGGCGACCACTAAGATACACATATGTATAACTAAACTTAAATTATATACAACAATTTCTGAATTTCCAATTACGAAATAGCAACTTACCCTATGATTTATAAAAAATTCACAAAAATTACAAGTTATACAATACATAGAAATAGTTAAAAAAATTTGCATTTTAATAAAATGTACATACATAAAAAACGAACAGCCAAAGACAGTACATAAATTTAGTTGAAATTTTAAGTTAATTAAATTAATTAAAAACATCTTTAAAAAATTAAATCCTTAGTATTTGACAATATATTTTTAAATTATACTATTTTATCTCGAGTTCCTTTAATTTGGCCATAACATCCATTTTGCTTTGAACTTTTCTCAACTGATCTTCATTTGGAATAACTAGTTTAGCGCGGATCTGTTTTTCCAATTGTTCGATTCCGCGTAATTTCTTACGCAAATTTCTACGCTTTTTTGTAATTTCAGGATCGTTTATTGGAACTTTGGTTATTACAGCATCATTTTCGACCACTATCGGCTTTTTTGGTTCACTGTTCTCTTGAGCAGACTTTTCAATAATTTTTTTAAGAGCGTTTATGTCTGCAAAATGAAAAAAATAATAATAATTTTTAAAATAATGTATGATTGACTAATGTATCGAAACTTAAAATTTATCATTTGATATAGAAAAAGCCGTCAGAAATGTTTCCTTAATTTCAAATAAAAGCAGAATTTTTGGACATTTTTAAAAATATTTTTTTACAGTTAAGAAATCTGAGTTTAGGATACTTATCTGTGTAAACTTATTTACTAACACGGCCATTACACGCATATAATTTATTTGTGTTATCAGACATATTTAATTTTTTTAAAGAACAATATTATTTCAAGTCGATTTTGTAGTCAAATATTTTCCAGTAAACTTTAGTACGGAATTTAATTAAGGAAGTTCCATTTTGTTCGTTAAAAATGAAACCTCGAAAAGTAAAAATGTTTAAATGTTTAAACTTTAATCCCATTTTGAATTTATCGATTCTTTTTAAGCTCGTTATTGCAAACTTTAATTAATGTCAATGAAAAAAATAATTTACGCAATCAAACAATATTAATCATATACAAAATTATGAGTTCTTTGAAGGATAAAAAATTACACTACAATTAACTTATGAACTATATGTGACATTATAAGATTTACTTTTTTATTATTTAAAATGCTTTATAAAATAATATTAGAATTTTTAAAAAAAGCTTGTCAAAGCCATACATCATAAGAAAACCTAACAACGTCTTTATAAGGGTACCAATTTTGAAAATTTTTATTAAACTGAAACAATGATCTAATGAATTACGTAAAAACTTTTAACTTTCCGGATATTATTGTATGACCCAAATATAATTTATGCCATTAAACAGAATAAGAAAAAAACTTTAAAACAAAATTTAAAAGAAGTAAAATAAAGAAATGAGCCTGGAAGTTTAATACTTTTCGAAATGCACACAATAGTTGCATTTAAGATTTCGGGTGTGATAAGGTCAGGTTCGGAGGTATGTCGTCCCGATTTTTATTAAATACTTGTATTCGCATGGGGCTAAGTTATGGAAGTTGAAAGTGGACATTACCAAAACGTATAAATCATTTTACTCTAAAAACAAATCATTTAGACAAACGCAATCTTAAACACACATTTAATGAATTTTCATAATCAATTTAAGCACAATTGATATTCTATGCTATTATTGTTTCATAAAAGTCTTCAAGTAGTAACAATATGTATTAATCAACTGGTTTAAATTACTGATTGAGTAGTATTAGTTAAATTTCCGTGAAATAAACTGTAAGGAATTTAAAAGTTTCCTTTGATCATCAGTTGAGACATCGTAAAGAAAATATTGACATTTAAGTATATTTTTGTTACGGTATTTGTTATTTGTTTTTTATTTTTTACAAAATCGTAACTATCATTGTAGAGTTTAATGAAATTCATTAAAAAGCTTCAAATATTCACTATTTTGTAAACTAATTTTAATCAAAATAATATCGATATTTCTATAAAGCAATATCCAGGATATGGACATTTTTTAAAACGTTTTTTAAGCGTCTGCTATTGGTCTTTCAATGATATCTTTAAAGACTAGTAAGAGACGTATTTACACGACTAGTTATAGATGTCTTTTAAAACTAACTCAAAACGTATTTAATACATCTTTAGGACATTTTTAAAAACTTGTTACTAAGAAAATATTAAATTACTTTAAACATCTGGTGATCCATAGGTCACCGCTATTAAGTTTCCATGGGAAACTAAACAAGAAAACATTTGGTGCCAAATGGAAAAGAGAAGAGAATGATTCGAGAAGTCGGCGAATAAATATTTTGTATCTAAAAAAATTATTGTGAATAAACTTTTTTTTAACACCAAATATTTTCAATTATTGTGTATCTAACAGTTCAGGAGTGGGATCTCCACAAGTGTTGCAAATATTCAAAATTTTGTTTGGTTTGTTTCATTCGCGAATTCAAGTGCTTAGTGATGAATAAAAAAAAAATAGAGCGGAAACAACTAATGATCGAAGAAGATGGCATCGTACACCGTCGCCGGAAGTGGAGACAAGAGTGAAATTAGAGGAACGAGTTTCGGAATTGAAAGCATTGGTAGACGTGTTAATTTCGGAGCGCCGGACACAGGTACAATTACCAAAACATTTAGGAACATCGGTTGTACCAGAATTTGACCCGATTAAAGAAGGTCACTCAACTGAGCGTTGGTTGGCTCACATTGATCAGTTAGGTATGTCAAATAACTGGGATGAGAGTACCAAGATATTTGCAATGCAAAATAAGTTAGTTGGTGTGGCGAAGAGTTGGTTTTCGTCATTAGCTAACATACAGTTTTCTTGGGCTGAATGGAAGGAAAAACTTTGTAGTTCATTCCCGGATACTGTCGATTTCGATAAATTAAATAAGAAAATGGTTCGACGTCTAAAATTACCCTCTGAAAGTATGACACAATACTATTATGAAAAAACAGCTATGCTTCGTCGTTTGAAAATTGATGTGAAAAATGCAGTGTCGTGTATTATTGGGGGATTAACAAACGACTTTCATAAAAATGCAGCCAGAGCTGGTCGTTATGAAACTCCTGATGAATTATATGAACAATTCCTATCGACAATTGAAGAGCCTACTCTGTTAATTAAACATGACGTGAAAAAAATGAAAGCT
>AGDA01059883.1:0-13902 GCA_000281935.1 Mengenilla moldrzyki | reverse complement strand
GTGTAATTTCGTGAGCGCTAAATGCAAGCACAAAGTAAAAAATATTTAAAATATTTTTATTAAAATATTTTGTGGCCCCCTAGAAATGTTTCGTGACCCACTAATTTTAATTTTTTTTTCTGTGGCCTCCTTAGAATACGCTGTGGCCCACAGGGGGGCCATATGGCCCACGTTGAGAAACCCTGGTCTAAAGCGCGTCAAAATCCGTCTTATAATTTTATAAGTTTTACTGTGAAAATCAACATTTATTATACAATTTTTTAGAAATAATTTGAATAATCGTTTAATAAAAGTATAATATACACTTTTAATTATTAGGCCATTATGTTCATATGTATACCAAAATGCCATTTTGAAATTTTAATCGCTTGGAATTTTTTTGGGATTTATGGTAGAAACAGAAAATTTTATTTTTGACTTTATTCTATGAAAAAGGTAGCAATTAAAGTGAATATTTGTAGTACACTAGATTTTAGAGTATGTCTGGGCGTTGTCTATGACAGTAGTTTATTCGTTGACATCGGTGACGGGGTGTTTAAATAACGACTGATCCAAGCTCTATTGCGCTATTTAGTGCTTAACTTGATAACCTTAATGTTTACTATTCTAACTTTATTACAATAATAATCCCTTAATGTCTCTAACTATCCGAAATTCATAATAATGTTGTAAGCTGATAAACAATCGAAGGTAAAAAATATATAAATTAGAACTTAAAAATAAACATTGGGAATTACAAAGTATGAAAATGGAACAATTTATTAAAATACAAATAATTTAACTGTTTGAGTCCCAAGCAACGCGACGCGCTGTGCCATTTTAATGTCGAGAAAATCCAACACATTTCAACTGTTGTGAGCAAATGACATTGTGAACGCTGCGTTACGGATTGTCAAAGCAAGCGTTATCGTGCTGCTTGGGATTTTTCGACGGTGTTATCTCAAAACTTTCTAGGTCTCAAACGGTTAAAGCCGTTTTCGAAAAGTTAAGTTCGCGTTAACTTTATGTTCGAAAACTTCATCGTGACTATCGCAAATATCAAAAGCCACATACTAGCAAATTTTAACTCACATAAAAATATTCAGGCTCAGTAAAGATTGATGAAAATTTTACTTTCTGCTTTGTGAAGAACGTTTTTAATCTGATCAAAATAAAACACAAAGTACGTTTTGTCCATTGCAGAACAACTTAAGAAATTTTGAAGATTTTATGTTTGGAAACCTCAGAATAAACTAACTAGTCTCATTTTATCTAAGATTTTCGAAGACGGCTTAAGCAACCGAACAAACAAGCCCGAATCCATTACATATTTTTGAATATTTTGTTATGTTTAAAGAAAGAAAATAGTAAAAAACGCCCTCAAAGTTTAATTTCTTAAATTAAAAAGTTGCTCATTTAAAATCAAATCTTTTGTTAAGTTAAATTAACATTCCACCAAAAATCCTTTTGATCCAACGTAAAATGAAAAATTTGAAAAAAAAGTTTTCCACTTAAATACTTTTTACGATTGTATCAAAAAGTTTTTGTATCGAAATAAAAAAATTGGAGATATCGACTTTAAAGTTGTAAAAAACAAAATTAAAATAGCCTATATTTTATGAAATGAAAACAACAAAAATACCCATCACGTTTTTATTAAAACACGACAACAATATAAAATGTTAATGCTCCTAATTAATTTTTTACAGGCTTTAACTTTATACTGGCTATCGTCGAATTTATATGGGCTAGGCCAAAACCTAATTATACTAATGCCTAAAGTGCGACGCGTTCTACGCATACCGGAAACACCTCGTGATTTAGAAGAGCCGTTCAAATACATGTCACGTGAAATAATTAATCAGTTTCGTAGAAAAACATGAAAATTAACGAATCAAAAGGCAATACGTTTAATTTTTTTTTCGCAACAAATCAATAAATTAACTAAAAAAAAGAAATTAAAATTCCTAGTAAAAAGTAACATTTTTGTTAGACGGATTTAACCATGAAATCAACATTAGTTTCTATTGAACGATAAGGTAACTAGTACAGTAATAATTGAAATTATAGCTGCTGATAATTCGCTAAGGACGAAACCAGTGTTGCATAAGTTGCCGGTACAAGAACAGTAATACGTTTGGATATCTTGGGAACTGAATCTTCGGACACATTTTTTATTGTCATGTTCGTCGTTTCTAATATATCCACAGCCACGAATCACTCTAGTTTTTCCATAGACTAAAATTGAATAATTTTTAGTTGAAGTGAAATGTAAGTTTCCATATTTTTGTTTGTTACATTAAACGCATCAGAAATAAGTATATTGTTAATTCCTTAACTTTTTAACATTAGAACTGCCAACGGTTCCCGTATATTTATTTACACAAAACTGGTCATTTTGACCAGTGTGATATTTAATTAGGAAAATATAAAAATTAAGTAAAAGTTTCAAAATTAAAAAATATATTTTATTCTAATTATGCAAGTAAATGTCATATACATTTATTTGCTTAAAATTTAGTATTGTTATTTTATTGTTTTATTTTAATTACTATTTGAAAATCATCACAATTTTTACAGTTATTATATATATATTGTTTTATTCTTATCTAAAAACCTATTTGGCAAGTTTTTTTGTATATTAAAACTTTCGAGTCCTACACAAGGTCATTTAAATTGCTTCTGAATTAATGAAACAGTTGTGTACGGGATCACAATTGACTACATGGTTGGAGAACTAAAAAACGTAAGAACGTTTGCAGTTTCAGAACCTTATTGTGACTGAGTAACTTAAAAATTTCCATTACATTTTATAAGGGAAAAGAAAATAAAAGAGCAGGTATTGAGGAGCCCGTAAAAAAGAAATATTAAAATTGATGTTGGTAATTTTATAAATAAAAACTTTGACATTGTAATATGTATGGAAATTTTACTGAATTATACAAGTAATAAATCAAAAAAAATTTAAATTTTACATGAATAAATCATGTAATAATATATTTTGATACTTTTTTATAATGCAGAAATAATCTACTGGTTTTCCACAATAAAATATCGTTTTTTAATCTTTTAAACAAGAAAATTGTTTATTCATTGATATTTTCTCTAAAAAGTATGGATTGCATTAAATTTTGCAGAAAAAATTCAACGAAAATAAATATGAATTGATCAATTTTTCTTTTAGTATATTACATCTGTAATATTCTTGGATTTTAATTTTTTTTTTACATTACTACAATATACATAAAATTTAAATTATTGAGAAATCATGTATACATCATTATAGCTATACGGAATCATTATTGGTGTTCGTGGGTATAATACTGTTATAATGACCTAACGAATTTCAAACATTTTGTCAAAATTAATATTTAAAAAAAAAATGCTTAAAACTATATAAACTTTAAGTACTTTTCTGAATAGTTTTACGGCACAGTGTGGCGGGCATTGAAACATTTGATGAATAAAATGACGAAGTCTTCGAACAGTTTACAATTCCCAACGAATACGGATCAAAGGGATCTCCACATCTGTAATCGAATTCCGAGTTACACTTATAGCAACTTATTGATTCAGCCATTGCACCTTTAGCATCCATGTGTTTTGTATCTTGGCCAAATATCACTAAAAGTGAAAATTTGCATGTATCAAAATTAAATATTGGACTAAAATCCTTATTTTTCTTGGATGAATAAACTATATTGTCAAATTTTTAAATATTTTAAACTTGATATTTTAATATTTCTATTAAATACTTACATAGTGTTCTAAAGCTATACATAATTCTTACTTATACTATTAATATTGAACCTATTCAGCGCAAAAATACTTTTTGTCTCTAAAAATAAGTAAAAATGCTCTAAAAAAAATACCAAATTATTTGGGCGTTAAAAATGAAAAAATAGATAAATAGATAGATATTTTATTCACGGTAAACGATATTTTTAACAATACATTTTTGGTGGCTAAAAAAAATTATTACGATCTTACCACTTTCAGTTAGGAAGAATTACATTTATATACAACTAGTTGAATGTAGGACATTTAAGGCTCAACGATTTAATTATCAGTGATTCATGTTGTAAGAAAAACAAACAATTATTAACAAATTATCAGTTAAAAATATCAAATTAAACACTTTATTTAATTTAGTTATAATTTATTAATTATTTTTAAATTTAAAAGCGCACAACGCTTCTATTTATATGGATTTTAAAAATTCATTTCGTTCATTAATCACTTAAAATTAATAAATAAATAAAATTGATCTATATTAAACTGTGGATCTATAATTAGATCTTGCAAAACAATACTACACTAAAAACAGGATATGAAAATACAGATGCTGATTCTCTTGTGCCAATGATAAATACCGTCATCATACAGCGTAGGAAATATTTAGGTAATGAACTTTCCTGTCTTAAATTCATCAGTCAACTAAATGTATATTATCTGTTGGTACTCAGTTAAAGATAGAGTTAAATGAAATTATTCTTTGCCTTCTATACACATTTTTCTCAAAAAGATAAAAAGCTGTTTTGAAGTGTAAAAACTTGCACTTTCAAAAGAAAAAGGCTTATTAAAAATGTAAGTCAATACCACAGAAGTTGAAAAAAGCCTTTAATTGTGGTGAAAAATTACAGTTATTTTAAAATTTTCCTACGTTGTAAAGAAAAAAGTTTTGAAAAACGCTAAAAAGTGTGCTTTTTAATAAATTGGTGTGATCAATTTTGTTTCCACAAAAAAGAGCTACAGTATGTGTAACATAAAAACGATTAGAGGGCGTATCTGTCACAGAAATTCTTTTAATTTCAATAATTTTAATGAATATCAATATTTTTTTTTCTCTCTTCTGAAAGCGAATAAAAAAAATACGATTGTAAGTAAACTAAATGTCATTTTCTTCCCGAGAGAGACCTCATAAATATCCCTTAGGTTTCAAAAGTTAATACCCATCAAATAATAATTAGAAAAAAAAAGAAGATAAAGTTTTATTAGATAAAACACTTATGATTTAATCATAAATTTGAGGAGAAAGCCTAGTAGAAGGGATATTTTTTGAAAATACATTTTTAAAGACTTTCGGCACTTTTTTTCATAACTTTAAAAGCACTTAAGTAAAATGTATAAAATTTTGTTTAAAAATTAGGTAATCTTTTCTGATTTTCTCGGTACTAATTATAGCAAAATAAACATTTTACTTTCGCTAACATCACTGATTTACCATGTTTTCAATGTGTAGTAATAGGGGTTTTGTTTAAAATAACTTATTCTAGTGTTCTAAAATATTAATTTTTCAGACAAACGGACCAAAGATAAAATAATAGTTGTATTTCTATCTTCAGATGTGTACTATAAAAAAACGTTTTATCATTTTTTTTTTTCTTCAAAATTTCACCACCAGTGATTCTAAAATGCAGGCATCTTTTTACGATATTAATCAAAAAATTTATTGGCTAATAAAAATTAAGATTTTGCTATATTTATAATTTTTTTTTTAGTAAAAATAATGTTATTTAAGTATTGAGCGTTATGTAATACCTTTTGTGATTAAATATTAATAAAAAAAAATTCTGCTTAATTTGCAACTTTTGCATCAGTTGTGAGTATAATTTGTTTTATTATTATTACTAAAGCTTAATTATTGTTCATTCTGCTTAATATTATTATTATTGATGTAGCACTCGAGAGTTTGTGTGAGCAAATGTTGACTATAAATAATAACCTATAGCTTAAAAAAGTTTTGAAACCACTGGCTTAAATTATATAGCATAATGAATGATCATTAAAAGAAATTCTTTTAGAAAATATATTTAAATCAATTATTATCATGTTCTTCAAACATGAACAGGAAAACTTTTTTGACAACCTATAATTTTGTCACCGCGTTGAATACCCTCAAATATTAGAACCGATTATTGAAAAAAAATAATAAATATCGGATATTGTATGTAAAAAAGGGGCTTTAAACTTTAAAAATGACGAGGCTTTTTTTCATTTCAAGCATTCAAATTCCTTTAAATTCGCCTTTTCTTAACCACTTCACTAGAGTATGACAAGTATTCCTACACTGACGATCTTGAGTTTCGCTCTGGCAAATTTAGCTTTGGTGTATATCATACTAAAGCTACTTATTGAGTAAATTTATTGTAAATAATTAATTATATTAATAGATATGGGCAAATAAAAAGAACGAGACAATTTTTTTACCCCGTTAAATTAGTTAATATTTTGAAAGTACTAAGCCAATAAAAAAAAGTTGTAGTATATTTGAGACCAAATGACTTATTGAGCTCAGTATTAAAGACTATAATCTAGACAAAATTATGGTTATGTCCCTGTATACAAGCACAGATTCAAGTGCCTAAATCATATATTAAAGTATAGATCTCCGGAACCTAGTTTCAGGATTACAAGAATTTTATATGGCTCATAACAAAATCATGCTTTCTTATTTAAAGAAAATGAATAGTTTAACTATTACACATTTGAAAACGAAGTAAAGAAAATTAACAGTTAGAATTTTTTCGTAAAAATTATGAAAAGCTTTGAGAACATTTTCACAATTTTCAATCAAATGACGTTCATTAGACGAAAATATGCATAATGGCAATTTTGCAATACACAAATGAGTTTCAATTATCCCATTAATTACCAGATTTCTAGGTCGTTATTGATTTCTTAATGCCGTTTTTCCATAATAAAAGCATGAAAAATAACTTATAAAAAATATGATTAAATTATAATAAAACAATTAAGTTTTTTCATCCGACGTATGTTAAAAAAACTAATTAGTTTCTAATTAAAACACTGGAAAAGAAATTAGTAAATTTAATCAGTACACAAATACGTACCTTTCGAGATACTCAATGTGATAATTAAGGTGATGATTGAATTCTTTGTCATTGTAGTCCACTGTTAAAATTTCGGCTGATCGAATAGCTGAAAACTGTGCCAGTAGTAAAAAAGATCAACTAAAAAACGTTTATAGTTCAACTTCGATATCGGCAAATTGTGATTTTTCAAGACTTCAACTTGCGCCCTACTATTATTCCTGATAACGGTGGTGGCAGTGGCGTCAAGACGCACGTACTAGTTTTGGCATTTTTCCAATCGTTTCTAAATATTGCGGACTTTGAATATCCTACTTTCCCTATAAATATTACACACATACACACACACAGAAATATATATATTTATAATTTTCGAAAAAGTCAAAAAATGAATTTTACTATTTTTAAAAATTCCCAAAAACGCATGAAAACAGTTAGAAAATTTTGAAAAAGTTTACCGTAATTTATGCAAAACAAAAATATAATTTAATTAAAATTTAATATCACAGTTTGTTGCGATTGTTGCCATTTTGTCGGTGATAGGAGAGCGCTGTTCATACTAAATTAGCCCGAATAATAGTTTTGGTAGTGCTATTGTGTATTTTGGTATGGACCAAAGCATTGAGGCTCTGCAAGAAAAATTTCAGTTTCAGTGAGATGTTTAAGCTACGACAACTTTTATTATTTACATAATGTCGTATAGAAGATGCCACGTCACCATTTATATAAATTTTTAATCGATATTTAAGCTAAATATTTACATAAGGTTAATCTTAAACTTTGCGCCTTGTGTACCGTAAGCAACGTTAATGTGTGTTTAATTCACTGTCCGTTATTTTTGCTATTTACAAGGAAAAAAATTATTAATAGTTAGTTCACCTTGTTCTTGTTAAATTTTACACATAAAAGTACTTAGATTTTTACTTTCTTCGTTTTTTAATATTCTATTGAAATATAATTTTGCCGGACATTAAATTTAGTAGTGAAAATTACATAATCCAAGAAAATAAAACTCTTTGCTTGACTCTTAAAAATTAATACCAACAAATCTGGCATACTGACTAACCAAAAGGGAATAGTTATTGGAGCTGTAATTTTCGTTATTATTTGAAATTAAAATTTCCATTTTGTTTTTTTCTTGTAGACGTGTTTTGGCGAACCAAATTGTTTCAACTCAATTTCAATTTGAAATTCCACCATTATATCGAAATGAGAAATTCGTATTGATCTACTCGTGTTTAAGCATATCAAATAGAATGTCACAGAAAACTCTTTAAAGCAATTCGATTTACAGATTTTAAATGGCACAAACTAGACAATTCGATTTTTTTTTTCGAAGCAAAAAACGTTTACGCTGAAAAAAATCGATTTGTTTTAAGTTTTTTATTGTTGTGTCTTCGCATCAAAATCAAAGTTTTAGTCGTCAGAATAAATATTTTGCAATTTTTTTCCGAATAATTTGGTCCGCCAAAATACATTTTTTATTTCTCATAAGCTTTGAATAAACCTAGTTTAAGAAGAGTTGGGTTAATAAAATCTATTGATAGTTTTACTGGAACTTACACAAAACTTAAAGAAACCCATAAATTGTCCATAACTGTGATAAAGAAACATTTATCTGAATCTCATCGTTTTCATTTGATTTTAATACAGTTCAAAATTGTGGTATTTCTTTGTAGAGCGACATACAATATTGTCAGTGTAAAAAAAATTAAAATTTTGCTCTTTTTTGGCATTAATTAGCTGTCAACGCTGTGTAAAAACAAAAATAGCGACAACTATCGTTTATGTAAACCATATGTATTTTGAAATAGCCTTTGTTGACCTCATGGATGTATAAGATATGGACTGATAATTATTCTTTTTTTTTGTAAAAACGTCTAAGGGTAATTATTTAAGTGTGTACAAGTGTAGAAAATTTAACCGAACCCTAAAATAGTTAAGAAGCGAATAAGAATTTACTGTTATAAAATAAACTTTTTACTGAAAAATTTGCATACTTGCGCACACTTAAATATTTACCCTTAGATGTTTTACAAAAAAAACGATGACATCTTATATGTCCATAGTTAACCCGCAATTATCTGTGGGGGAACCCTTAAAACTTGAGAGCACCACGATATTTTTTCTGTAAATGATCGGTGTTGAGCTTTAAATTAATTTTCTTCTAAATATTTGCATTTCATTTTAAATAAAAATTAAGGAAAATTTGAAAAACTAATTGAAGGAACGAATTTTTTACTATATTTATTTATTTTGCAATTTCCACTGAAAAAATGTTATAAAAAACAGATAAGTATTTTTTTGCCAACAATTCGGAAGGTTTTACTAAAAGATACCACAACTTTTGTGATATTTTTTATCAGCAGAAAAATGAAGGGATATTAGAAAATTTTTTTCCCTTGCCGATCTGGATAATCTGTGGTTGTTAACTAAAGTAAAGCTTTTTACATTGCAATAGTTAATAAATATGATGTGAATGCTATTATTTACGTGTTCTGTCGTTTTGGTTATACAAAAATATTTCTGGAAAGAAAAATAAAATTTTATAAATGTTTATAAAAATGATATTATTTAGTAACATGTTTCAAATTTATCAACTTATATTTTGAAGTATAAATTTTAATAAGTTTTTTTCTTTTAATATGAATATCGAGCTATTAAAATTAACATTAATGTCAAAATATAATGCATTTTAATATGAGTTTAATATTAGTGTTACTTAAAAATGTAGTATAAAAATTTATTTTTGTGAGAAAAATGAAAAAAATAAAAAATAATAGGTCTCATAAAAACAGAATTTTCATTTTCATTTTTTTCCACAAAATATTAAAAATTCATAGAATTGCATCAAAAGCAATTATTAGTTTCACCCATTATTTAGTATACACAAGCTTAAAAAACTGAATAAATTATTCAAAACTTACGACACAGTAATTGTGTTGTAAATCCATTGACCCCAACCCAATGCGCCGTCGTTCTCCAAACAAAAACTTTTGCGATCATGCGATCGTCCTGAACGTAAATCACACAGTATCCTCTTTTTGCAGGTTATATCACAAATCGGGGCCATGGGACTGGATTTGTAATAAAAACTTAAAAAGAACATATAAGAAAATAATATTTTTTCAATGAGAGTAATACGATGCATAAAGATATAGTTGAAGGGCAGTAATTGTTTTATTGCAACATATAAATTTCAATAAAACTTTATAATGTACTTTATACAAATAATAGTAATAAATTTTTATTAATTTATCCAAATCTTGTCATTTTTTGGGTCGTTTTATACCTTTTCATAACAAGTTGTTTAAAACTTTTAAAATTTTTATGCTTACAAATTTTGAGAGCTTTTAAAATTTACCACTCTTTTATCAGGTGTGGGTGTTTAAAAGGAAGTTATGTCTTTTTAGTAGTAGGGAAAATATTTATTTGAAATTAGAAGTAATGTGCATCTGAGAAAAATAATAGTCCTCCTAATTAAATATTGCATCTTAAAAACAATTCATATATCATTGGTCTCTTCAAAAAGGAGCCATTATGTAGAATGTATAAGAACAAGAGAAAGATATAATCTATCTCACACTACATTGGTGGGTATTGTAGTCTTAGGAATTCTAAGTTTTAGAAATAATCTAACGCTGTTTTAAATCCGATGCAATTGTAAAAATGAAGGGAATGACAAACTTCAACCTTTGACCAACCAGGTATTCGAAAATAAATATATTGGTCTTAAGCAAATACTTGGTATTCAGAAAAGTCAAAAAAGATATCCTCGAATAAATGTTTAAGTACTATGATTTTTTGGGGTCACAGTCAGAGTAAAATCTTACTTAATGTACCCGACAAAACAGAAGTACAAAAATTTTAAATTAAGCAGGAAACAACTACACATTATTGATCTACTCAAAGAGAAGCCTCTGTGTAAAATGTGTAATAAAGTGAAGGCAATTATCTTCTATTTTATATTACAACAGCATACCTTAAATTCTTTAGGGATGACAAATTACTGATCAATAAACTTTAGGAAACCATTGTTAAAAGAAACACATTTAAGTTATAGTTGGATCTTATTAAATACATGTAATTCCATGCTGAACTATCTACTTGCTACAAGTATAATAAGCCTTTTTGTTGTAGTGTTAGGTTGCAATAAAGTTAAATGCCAGACAGAAAATGTTAATAAAACTACCCATCTACTATTTAATGCACCTGTTCCTTTTTTTCAAATTATTATACTTGTAAAACTTTTCAAACAATTCGATATTCGTCACCATGTCATCAATAAGCTTGCTCCAATCTTGAGGTCTCAGTGCTTCCATATTATACGCTTCTCGAGCACTGTACATTTTGTACCAAATAGGTGTATTGTATAAATTCGCTTCATCTAGATTCATAACCCAGGTTTCGTGATCAATAACACTCTAAAATGTATGTTTTTTTATGAACTTTGCTAAATTTAAGTTAATTTTGCTATCTGAATACTATTAAGATCTGAATAATAATATCGTAACATATTATGCAACTCTAATTACTCACCCGGAGAACATTTTGTGTTTAAAATAATACTGAATTTGATCTTAAGTCGTCTAAAAGATATCTTTTTTTATATTCCAAGTATAGGAATTTCGTAACTAATTTAGATACGATTTAGTCATGTAGGAAAAATGCATTTTTTTATTCAACTTTTTAACTTTTAGTTGCCAAAAAGATAAAATTTAGATATCTTGTAGCTAAAAAGAAGTCGTAAAATAGTTTTAACTATGCAAAGTCGTGTTTAAGACATACTTTAGATACAAAATGAGTTTGTGATTAAAAGACATGATATAAATGAATTTTAGATATTTTTTTTAAAAAAATGTTCCACGGGCAGCATATTTGCAATAAAAATTAAAAAATGTTTCAAAAATTGTCAAAAAATATATCATTCATTTAGTAATTTATTTTGGTAATAAAATTTAAACATAAGTTTGTACTTATATACAGAAATATATTAATCATTTCAGGTTTGAATAAATAAAGCGGACATGCAGTCAGCTGTTTTGTGAATAAATTCATTCCCAAATTGACACGAATATAATTCGAAAAAATGTAATTAACATTGTTAGAATTTTCCTTTATATTATTTACAAAAGAAATTCAAAAAAATATATAGAGCAGGACGACAAAATTGTAACGATGGAAGCAAAAATCTGGAAAATCTAACACGGAATAAATCTTTTTAAAATAGAAAAAAACCTCATTAACGTAAATAACTTCCAAAAAATGACATAATTTATATTTTAATTCATCGAGTAGCTCAGTCACTATATTATTATTTGTTATTTTATAAAAAAATTTGATTCTACTATATATCATTATGTCCAAAAGTATCGAATATCATTTCAATGAAGCACAATTTACAAGTTCATTTGTTTGTTTTCATTTGACGAAAGCCCCTACTGAAAATCTCATTACGCTACAAGAACCTTATAGAGGTTACAGCTCACTGATTTCAACTTGTGGCGATTAATTCAAACGATTCAACACTGTGGCAATTAATGCTATGCGTTTAGTGAGACCATGAAGATATTTTGTGTATTGAATTGCTGAAACCTGGTTAAAAATCACAGGGTACTTGTACTGAACATAAATGATTCCTTTGAAGAGAGCATTCGACGAAAAATATTCAAAATATGCACCAGACATGAGTTAATAATTTTACATAATAATGATGCTTGTCCTTATATTGCAAGTCCAGTCAAAAACTTTTTAGAAAACATCAACAAGGAAGTCCACTTCATTCTTTTATGGCCTAAATCTTGTCTTGTTTGACTAAGATTTATTTCGATCAATACTAAGCCCTATGGCTACTTCTGCTGAGAGCATCGAAAAATTACAATTTATTTTGGCTTCAAAAATATTAGGATTCTTTTGACAAAAGTCATAGCTAACTAAGGCCATTATTTTAAATAACATTTCTAATTATGTTATTATTGAAGTTAAATTTTATATTTGCCAAAAAAATATCTCTTAAAACTAAGCTGTGAAGCTAACATATTCATTTTATTAAAACATAACTAACGTATTTCTACATATTTACAAAATTGTTAAAGTTTGTAAGCTATTAGATAACACTATGTTAATCACAATATTCCATTAAACCATACTTTACTTTTTTTAAAATTTCTTTTATAAGTTATAAAAAAGAACTTAATTGTTCTACATGTTTTTATTGAAACAAATTTTAAATCAGTCTTGTCTAATTTAATATTTTGTAAAAATGTTAGTTTCGATTTTCTTATATATACTGTTTGATAAAATAATTAAAATTTACCCGTGTAGTATTCGGATGATCACCATCAATGTAATAAATTCTATATCCTGGATTAACATCATAATATGGGGTAACTGATGGTCCAATATAAGCAATATTTATAGGTCGGGACTGATTATGTATATCGTAAAACAATTCAAATTCATCGTAATGAGTATGACCAAAAAATTGTGCTGTTATTGTTGCTTCGTATCTGTTAACAATCGTATAGTAATTTCGTGACCAAACTTTTAAACAGTCTGGATGACCAGGTGGGATATGACCTATACAAAAAAAATTGCAATAAACAAGACTATAATCAAAAAGATTTTTTTGACAAAATTATAACGCCCATATAAATATTGAAAGTAGTTTAGTATAATAACTTAATATTTGATTTTAATAACAATAGTTTTTTTTTTTAAATTTTGTCATAGAAAATAAAAAACAAACCTATTAAATGCACTTTTTCGCCATTAAATTCTGCAGCTTGTAACTCATTAATCAACCATTTTAATGTCATTTTAGGATCAGTACTGTTGAGGAGAAGCCACCTTTTTTTGTTAAAAAATAATAATTTTATATTGTTTATAATATTTTTTTTTGTCATTTTAACATATAAGTTCATCGTATAAAACTGAATAGAATAATGCTTAAATAAAAATAAGGGCTCTTTTTTACTTTCACGCCATTGTCTTTTTTTGCTTATTTAGAATCCCAGCTTACTCTTAATATATAAATCATGTAAGACCAAAATTTATTTTTTACGGGCGACATATTTTTTAAAATTTAGTA
>AGDA01059864.1:0-15719 GCA_000281935.1 Mengenilla moldrzyki | reverse complement strand
AAAGACTATTTGAATGAAGTTGGTTTTGATTATTTATTCTTGTTTCGTTTTTATTTGCTTGTTGGTGCTTTTGGTTTTTTTGTTACTGCTTACTATGATACCTATCGTCATAAAGACATCGTATAAGAGATTTTATAGTGGACATTTATTTTAAAACATATATATATATATATATATATATATAAAGCGTACATTTAAAAAATTGCTTTTTGTTATAATCATCTTAAAAATCATTGATAAAACATTTCAAATGCGACTTTGAAACAAAAGTGGTCGTATGCTATATGTTAGAAAAGTATCAAAAATTTTAATTCGGGACTAACAAAGCAGTAAGCTTATTAAGGAAAACTTGGATAAATATTTATTTTCACAGATGTAACAAAATAAAATAAAATTTAATTAAAATTACTCGCGCGAGCGCTAAGATATTTTACATTATGATGGTAGTATAACATTATGAAAATCTGTCACGGTAACTTTTTTTCAGTTAAAAAATTGAAACTTTTTTAAGCTTTCACGTCAAAATACGGGCTAAAAAGATTTTTTTGTTCTTAAAAGATATTTTAATTGCGGACTATTTTAAAAGAACATTTTTCAAAAAATCCATAATCTTTAATGTCATATTTTTTATTTTTTCTCTGTATTCCCGTTTATCATTCATTAATTGTCTCCTAATAAGGAATACCCTGATTAGTTTAAAAATATATATAATCGGATCTAAATACGTTGAAACAAGATCAATATATAATATTTTCTCATCAGCATACAGTAATTATTCTTAAAGAATCGAGTATGAAATGTTGGTATAGAATAAATTAAAAGTGAAGTATTAGCATGTGAGTTTGAACACAGAATTAAGTTCAAAGTAAATTTTTTCCTTGCAATCTGTACTTAATTTCTTTATCCAATACTACGGATGCGGTCGAAAATTTCATTTTTAGTTGAAAAAGTGTAAAAAGTTCAAATGTAGTGTTTAAATTGGTATTATATGTTTGAGCAAGAAATTTTGTTCTACACTTTCTATTCAAATCGGAATTTTCATATTAAAACGAATTACTTTCAAGTTATATAGCTTTAATAATAAAAATGATTCATAATTCGAAACGTAAAATATATGAAATTTTTAATCGTATCATAGTAAAGTTATTTTTACCTTAATAAGAATATATTACTTTAAACGTTATTCGTAAATTACATTTTTACATATACGTATACATTTAATAAGGCAGGTGATATACAACGTGAATTGTTCGAATAAGTATTTAAAAATTTCTACCGTATTCGGAATTACTATAAATATTTTTAATGATCAAAATAATTTTATTTTCTATAAAATCACAATGTAATAACTAAGAGTTTTTAAAAATATATTTTACTAACAAAGTTTATTATTTAAAAAGTTCATTTGTCTTTTTCGGTTTTTTAATAAAAACAAAACATTAAAAAAGTATCAAATATTATAAATTGAAAGTGTCTTTTGACCATTCAGGTAACTGCGTTTCAAACTCCCAGTCAGGACCCTTAAAAAGGTTTTGAATTTAGATTAAATAAAAAGACTAATTTAGAATGTACTTTATATTTCCAAGCGTGCAGATACATCATTAAGTCCTCTGGTTTAGGGTCACGATAACGAACTTTACACTCGTAACAATTTTCGTCAATTGTGAATTTATTAACGTCAAAATTGTATTCAATATTTGGAACAGTTTGTGTTGACACTGAGCACAAATCACTTTTAGACTGATTATCACCCGCTGTCGCATTACTGGAATGGATTTCGTCACTTAGAATCTCTTGATTAAGATTATCAGTTTCGGAAATTCGACTCTCGATTTGACTATCAATTGGTTTAAACAGTGGTAAATCCATATCGTTATTTTGTTCCATTCCAAGCCAATTTTCAGCATTGTGTATTTTAATTAAATCTTCAATTAATTGCTCATCCGTTTTACCACCGATGTCACCCATTTTGCCTTTGTTCGGACCAAATACTTCATGATTGTACAAAGGATCATTCACAATTGGATATCCTTCAAATTGAAAAAAATGCTCATAAGAATTATTTAAATTTATTTGATGAATTTTTATTAGAATAGTTAGAGTCGATCTCAGCTCAAATTATGTATAAAATTATTACATATTTTAGTCCCAATTTTTAAAATTTGTATGCATAAAAATGTTACATAGCTGAGAGCTTAAGAGGTTTTAACGAGTCTTTAGATGAAAGTCTAGATTTGAATCTAGAGGAAAGTGATGATGTATTACACTTTGAAAAGTATATTCTCTTATAATCCTATCAGAATGATGGCGAGAATAGGATAATGATTGTAAAAATTGATAAAACTTGTCAATGTGTAAATATATGTTTTATATACTTTTTTAGTATACTTTTTAAATGAAAAGAACCGTAAAAATAATATATTTTATAATATATTAATGATTCATTATGAAGTACACTAGTATAAAAAAAACATATATTAATATGTGTACTTTTTATTTAAACTTTTTAGTAATATCAAAAAAATTAATTTTGTAATAATGGTACCTAAATATTGTAAGTGAACACGTATTTGATGCATTCTTCCTGTTTCAGGTTTACATAGCACTACACTAGATTTCCCGTTGAAACTTAATTTTTGAAATGTAGTTCTACATTCTTTACCATTTTTGGACACCTTACACACACCAATTTTATAACTTAACACTTCAATAGATTCACAGCACTCAACTGTTTCACTATATACGATTCGAAATAAATTTAATTATTACACAATTTCAAGAGTTAATTTAGATATTTACTCAGGAAAATTGCCTTCAACTCGGCATAAGTATTCTTTTTAACAAGTCGATTGCGAATTTGATGCTCCATTTGACGAGCCTTCTTCGGTGTCCTTCCAAAGAACAAAATTCCACTGGTCAATCGATCAAGTCGATGAATAGTTCGGAGATTTTTTAAGTTATGTTCTTTGGCTAAAATAAAAACAACAGTATTATGCCGATAACGACCGCAAGGATGTACCTAAAAAAAAACGAATACATTCAGCTTATTCTAAAGGCAAAATCAAATTTTCCAGCAAAAAGCATCTTTTTCTACCTCGAAAAAAGAATTTTTCGAAAAAATCAACGAAGTCTTTGAAAAAAGTAAGCTTAAAAACTCGTTGCAGAGATTTAAAAAATACTATTATTACGTATTTATTGCAAAAGAAAATAAAAACTGCAAGAAAAATCTTGAAATCACTTGCACTCACCGGAAGTGAGCATGGCTTATCCAAGACAACAATATCATCATCGATATGAATGATTTTCAATTGGTTTGCTAAAACAGGAGTTTCGTGTCTGCAAACCAAACGTATTAATTTTACTTGAGTTTAAAAAATTTCGCAAATAAAACAAAATAAACTTATAAAAGACTAAAACGAAACAGTAACGTTTTCGATATCCTATGTACATTTAGAGAGCAAAGATGGCTAAGTCATAAAAAGCCACTTACTGGTATGGAAGCGGGTTTGTCTACCACGACAAGATCATCGTCCATAAAAATGATTTTTATAGGTTCAGCGCTGATAGGCACTTCATGTCTGCAATAAAGTGTTCACCTTAATTATTCAGTTATATTTTAAATAGCATGCAATTTATTAATGGAATCTTTTTTAATAAATTAATTAAACGATGCTGCAACAATACATACCTGTGGACGACATTAGCCAATAAATCGTTATGTTTGAGCCTATAATCGGTTGTGACCTTTTCATAGTTGACGGTCAGCGAGCCGGACCGAATGCATCTTTCATATTCCTCAACAGGATGTGCTCGAAATTCGCGTGCGAAAACATCGAGGATTTTTTCACCAACCCAACGACCCTTGGTGAATGTTGTGAACGTAAAATAATAAGGATATACTTTACGTAAACCTAAATATATTTCATTTCCATTACTTATTGATTTTAAATAGCATTAGTTAATAATAAAAAATATTCTTATTAATTCTAAAGTTTTCTACTTGCCACTAACCACATAAACTTAACATTAAATTTTCAGTTATCTAGTTCGTTAAAAAAAGAATTGAAACATTTCCTAACAGTACAATAATATGCATGAGCCTATATTCCTGCTTTAAAATTCTGACTATTGTGGTTTCGAAATTTTTTAAAAATATTTCAAAAAAATCTCTAAAAATCTTAAATTTTAGAAATTTTTTCAGCATATTTTTAATGAATTGCTTACTCGTAGATAGCATATCTTTAATTTTTCTTCGTTATTTGTTGATAATTGGCACTGTATATGCTAATTATCTAGTCTGTAGGTAATTTTTGATTTTACCGATCATAGTTTTATACATATTTTCGCAATTTATTAAAGTTCATAAATTTTGCAACGAATTGACATTTTTTTCTGTTCCAAACTTACCACAATTACCTACTCTAATTCGCAATATTTAAAGCAAGACCACCTGTAGACATAATGTCCACTCAGACCTTACCATTACCATCATCACCGCCATTATCTCATCCCAAAGATCAAAAACATTACCAAAAATATTAAGAAAGATTAAAAGATAATAACCGTTTTCGAATATTTATCTCGACATGCCAAAAATGCTATAATTATGACTTCATTTTTTTACTTATTTTTTTGTTTGCTTCTAGACGGTTTAATATTACAAATCGTACGAATTTTAGAAGAAATTAGTATTAAATTTCAGTGAATCTTTTTCGTTTAATAAGACATAAATGAAAATTTTATACAGTCTTCGATTACAAATGCAACCTATTTTTAAATAATTTCTGAACAATCAGCGTAAAAGATGAAATTTTGAAAATATATTTTTTTAAGAACTAAACCCTGAAAGTCAAATATTCGTAAAAAATATGCTATTAGTTAAATATTTGTTTCAAAGGATTTTTAAAACAAGAGTATAATTTTTCAATATTGAAATCCACATTTTTTTAAATTGTAAATTTAATGCTGAAAAAAACATGAATAATGCGTAAGGAAATAAAGATGTGAATATATTTATTACCAATTTTGACGAAGTTTATATGTTTTAAATTCTTTAATAACAATGTTTTTCATGATTTTATCAAGTAGGAAGCTAACAATAGTTTTAAATGATTTGTAAAGCATTAAATATGAAAACAATACTGAATTTTAACATTGTTTTAAAGCATTTGTGGTCCACAAGACAATTGTAAAGATATAAAGATATCCATATATTCATTACTAATTTTGACGAAATTAATAATGTTTTCAACCCTTTTTATAACAATGTATTCATAATTCTATCGATTAGGAAATTAACGATAGTTTTAAATGATTTGTAAAGCATTAAAAACGAAAACAACACTGAATTTTAACATTGTTTCAAAGTATTTATGGTTCGCAGGGAGTGGGTTGAAAAAAATTGAATTCTGATTTCAATTACCAGTGAACCAACATTTAAAAAAAAACAAATATAAAAAAAACACTTGTATTTTTCAAAATTACATGGATAGTAATAATCAACAAAATTTATGGATTAAAAAATGCATCAGCTTTTAAATTTTTCAATAAACCGTATTCAATCATAATACTTAATCGAAAATCAATTTTTTCTTTTGTTCAATTTTTTTTTTTGAAAACAGTCAAGATGTTTTCTTAAAATTACAAAATAAATACTTTAATATCATTTTATATAAATGATTCAATAATCGCTTGATATTATTAGATTTTTACATAAAATTATAACGATTTTATGTAATGTTGCTAAACATTAATTATAGAAAATTGACAGAACATACTTTCTAATTACAATGAAATTTCGTATTGTTAAAATTCGAATGTAATTTATCCAAAAGATTAAAAAAAGTTTCGAAGATGAACAGTTTAGATGGTGAAAAAAATGAAATTTTACAAAATAATTTTTTATTATATTTTAAATTTGTTATTAGATAAAAAAAATATTGTTAAGCATTATTATAATTTTTAACATTTAATAATTCTTATTGTTCTAAACATTACATAATAAACACGATGCGATTTTTTTCTTTATCTTAAAGTTCAAAATTAACTAAAAAATTATCTACAGCTTTCAGTACATTCTAATAGTTCTTTAGTTCAAGTAATGCAACGATTATTTTTCGAATTATATACTTTTAAACGTCAAATAAAATATTAGCAAATGATTGAAAAATATTCAGAACAAAACAGTGCGATTTCCAGTTTGATAACATAGTCAATAAAGAATCTTAAAAAATTGAGATAATATTGATCGCATTTTTCGCCTCCTAATTAATACATACAAAATTGATCACTGCTTTTTAAAATACGGAAATACTAATGTATCTAGATAAATGTTTTTTAGTTTATTTGGAATAAAGAAAAATCATTTTTTATATTATTCCTTAACAATACACTTATTCTACGACCTAATTTAACATCAGCATTTTTTATATTTTCTTGCAAATGCATCAAACTCAACAATAAGTGATGTGTAAGTGGTTTGAAATAAAAATTCATCAATTTTGTTTGTTGCAATGGAGCGATTTTTTTATTTGTATGCATAAACTTATATAGGGTATTCAACAATAGTTTAGTATAATCAGATAAAAAGATTAAATGGTAATTTACGATAAAAAAAGTTATTCCTTACACAGACTTTGAATAATAAATATTAGTCCTAGAGCTGGTTAGAAAACGTACATTTTGTGGTTAATGGATAATTCTTTTAAGTATTAAAAGATCCGAAAAAGCTAAAATAAAATCCAGATAGTTAGAAGCAGGGCTTCGAACCGTTTGAATTTTTTTTCGTTCCAGTTCAAATGATATCAGTTCAGTTCCGGTTACGTTCTGGTTCGAAAAATATCGGTTCAGTTCCGGTTACACTACAGTAGAAATATCAGTTAAATTCCCGATTTCAGTTTTGCTCTGGCTTAAAGATTTTTTTTCTTAACAAAATATTTTTAATTTCCGTTTTTAGTTATTGTGAAATTGATAGATTATTACACTAACTCAAAAGTTATTACACGTTTTTAAATCAAAATTTTATTAATATAAAAAGTACATTGAAGAACATAATATAAAGTATTAATAAAGTTAATGTGTAAGCTTGTGTTGCTTTAAATTACTATTAATGCGTGTCTATGTTCTTATACAGCATTTCCTCCTCTTTCTACACAACTTTTATCACGATTTTGTGCTTTGTTCATTGTAATTTGATGCCAACAACGTTCTTTTTAAAGTACAAAAATTAATAGACTAAAATAGGGAAATGGCGTCTTTTTTCTATCGAAAGGTTGATACTTTATTACACCATTACATCTTCAGAAGTAGGTAAAAAATTACTACTTTTAGACTACTGTAAATAAAAAACAATGTACTGCTTTTATTCGTTAAAAAACATCCAGATTAAGTTCTATTAACACAAAATAAGTTGACAAAAGAGGGAAAATTTTACTGAAAAAAAAGGTGTAAAAAGATGTTACAATCGGGTTTGTATTCCTTAAAAATATTTGAAATTGTCCCTAGTTATAAAATATCTTCTAGCATATGTTCACTCAAGCTATTTCTATTTTCTCTTAAAATAAATTTAAGGCCCGAATAAGCCCGTTTAACACTAATTTGTGTTGCTGGTGCTCCGAAGACAACATTGGAAATTTTATGTAACGAAATCTACTCGGATTTGACGCATGCGACGCGCCTCATTGTAGTAAAGTGAGCGTGTGAACTGCGTGCCGAAATACGTGCTTAAATATTTTTTGAATCAATCATGACAGCTCTTTAATAATAAAATAAAACTATCTCAAATTTACAAAATGTGACATCACTCAAATATGATGACTTACAATAGTGATACCGTTGCAAAATATAAATCAAAGTCACAATTACAATTTTAGCTCCGAACCGGTACAATTTTTTTTTTCGTTCCGGTTCAAAAAAATAACGGTTCAGTTCCGGTTACACTCCGGCCAAAATACCGTTCAATTCCGCTTTTCGGTTTCCGGTTCAGTTCCGGTTCGGGGCCCTAGTTAGAAAGCTAGGCTGTTGTTAAAGAGGCGAATTCAAAATATCGAAATGATATATTGTGACAAACCATTTGATAATGGAGTACAAAACAAAGGGTAAAATTATAGCTTTTTTCAGAGGTTGTTTTTACATCATTTTTACAGTCATAACTTGACATTTTAGAAGTTATATAAGACAAAAGAAGTTTCAAATTTCATGGAAATAAGAAATTATTGTAAATCAATGAAAAGTAATTATTTTCATTTTTGGGTTCTTCTGGCGATCCTTTATCTTGGTACTAGTATTCTGGCTGTCTGCCTTTTATCTTAGTTTCTTGGGATCTTCCAATTTTAGCAATAATTATCTTTGCATCCAGTTAAACATATTAGTGTTCAAAAGGTTATTGTCAACCTCATTCTTTTACTCACTGGCAACGGGTTAGCCTTCCGACTATCTGTCTTCTATATTATTTGGAGGAGGGGATCATTTGACTTTCGAATAAATAATTCTTTTATTTTGAAATGCAGATTTCCCGAGTCATCTGTTGGATTGTATATTTAAAAATTTAAATAAGTTATCAATATTCTACAGTTGTTTCATAATTATTGCCTTAAATACATACAACTCATAATGCATATGTGAATTAAAATAAAATTTATGCGACTTCATTTTTTAACAATGTATGAACTTTTTTAATCTGTACAAATAAACCTTTTTCGAATCGTAAATAAAAGCCAACAAAAATTTCAGCGTAAATTAATGAATGTTTTAGTAATTCTCTCAGCGGAAACAAATATACATGGATAGAAATATTTATATAATTCCTTAAGAGTAGAGGCGTCCAGTAATTTAAATATGAAAAATAACCACTTATTACTCCCTTACAACTAAAATCCTAAACACAATTAATATATGATGCATAAGAGATTGAAAAGAGAAATTCCCCAATCACAAATTACTAAGTACGCAAGTTTTTCTAGTTTCTATACATTAAGAGATCTACGACCCAACAAATCACCATGTTTTTTTTTTTCGTACACAATAAAATAAAAATTGTGCATAAAAAATAAATTTAAACTTTTCAAACAAAACTCAAATTTTATTCTCAAAGGACAAACAAAAATTTTCCCACAATAATAAACCATAGATGCGATACGGATATAAATTACGGTTTAAAATTTAATTTCATTTTATAATTTACTTTCCTAAAGTAATTTCGTCCAATTCAAGCTTTGAATTTTAATTTGCCTAATCCATTTTTCAGTTTAAGTTTTAATCATTACAACAAAGCAATAAAAAAATTCTTGAAGCTTCGCAAGTTTTAATGTCATTGAAATCTTATTGTTTTTAAATAAATGAAGTATAAAATTATGAACATGTAATTCAAAAGGATACTTCAAGACTCTATTATATAAATATATGTGAAGTAGTAATCAATAATCCTTTGTTAAAAATGCATTATGGGTTTTTTGCGATTTTTTCTTTGAATAACACAATCTAATAATTTCAAAAAGTTTTATTTATGTTTCATATTATATAAGCAGTAATATGTTACATTTATTTATTTAGATTTTGAAAAGATGTATTTTTTTTGTAACGAAATTCTGAAACAAAGAATAGTGCTTGTTAATGAAGCAATTTGGAATGTCCTTAGATGTTCGAAATTTCAGGAAAATAAAAAATTAGTATTTCTTGAATTCAACATATAGATAACAATTTGGCCACTAAAAAAATTTTATGTAATAACGAACATTTTTTGGCATGAAATCATTTACTTATTTATCACATTTTCATTTATATTAAAGTTATTTCTGTTCTCAACTTTTAAAAAAATGTGAAAAATATCATTGAATTCGTTCTAATTTTAAAACAACGATAGTACAAAAGTAAATAATTCGAATAATTAAACAAGTATTTTAATTAATAATATAAAATGAAAATCAAAAAAAATCCATTTGTTTGAGTTGAAAAAATATTGTAAAGAGTAAAACAACAAATTTTTGAAATAACTACACTGAATAAAAATTTTTAATTTCGCACAACAAAATAATTTGATATAGATTTTGATTATAAACACAACATCATAAAAAGTTTTATTAAATTCTTTGAATTTTTGCGCTTTATTTCCTTAATAGCATGTTTTATTAATTTTTTTAGTACACTTTTAATAATAATAATAATAAACTTCATATAATATGCTTCTTAATTACATTAATAACTTATTAAATATGATTTTTTTGCGTATTCATAAAGAAATGATTAATTATTTTTATAAATATAAAAAGCTTAAAATAAAAATACTACACACTTGATGATACAAATGTTTAATACAATTTCCCGTATTGACAGTATAGCGATATATTATGTATTACATGTTTCTAACAGAAAATAACGTTTTCCAAATATTATATTGCTACAATACGAATTAATTTTTTTTCAGATCAATATTGTAGTGAATGTAACCTTCATAAGACGGAAAAATTATCACCATGTGGCTTTGCCAAAAATTATGTTGCGCATCTCTATGCTTTTTACTGAACATAAGCAATGGCGTAGCGAGCTCAACTCGCGCCCGGGGCACAATATATTTTTAGCACCCCTTTATTCGAAAATCATATAATATTATATATAAAATATACCCGTTTAGCGCCTCTTTGTGAGCAACGGCCGGTGCCTGGTGCCCCCTTGCACTCCCCCATCACTACGCCACTGACATAAGTATGGAAATGTTTGGTGTATAGAATACGGAGGAGAGAAATATTGACTGACACAGAATAACCGATATAGAAAGAAAACATCTATTATGTGATTGGAAAATGGTAATATAATTCTGTTCTAAGGGCACAGCAAGTGTGCTGCTGTGATCTATACAGGGGTTGGCAACCTTTTACAGACAGCGGGCCACTTTCAGAATAAAATTTTTTATTCGGGTCTCAATTATACAGAGCACATAATTGAAAATTTTGAGAATGGTGAGCAAAATGATCAACTTTTTTGTTCTGTGCGCGCGTCAAATTACGAAACGTTTTATCCAAGAGTGTGGCTATAAACGATTTTTCAAATCGTTGCTTCATACTTGTTGCAATTTCTTTCCATATATCCAATCTGAAACATCTAGGACGACTGAAATTTTCCTTTTTTCAATTCGTTTTTTTAATAAAAATAAAATTTCGCCTTTTGATAATTTTCTCCGTTCATTTCAATTATTCGATTGGGCAGAAACAACTGTTTCTTGAACTTGTTCACATTCATGATACATTAAATAGTTTTGCGACATTTAATATTTGATGTATTTCTAAATGAAAATTTGAATGAGAATATTCTTTCTCGAGAAATGAAAAAGAGAAATTTTCATTCTCATGATCTCACTCATGCTCATTCTCAATTTTGGAAGATACCCTATATGTTTATTCTATGGCTATGCATCTGTATGTGTAATCTGTATTTTTGACTTATATTAAATATATTTCAATTTTTTTAAAATATATCCTTGAGGTCAAAAATTTCTTGCCACTATATCGCTTTCGTGTCTAAAAGAGATATTTTCTGAACATCTTAATGTATATGGCAATAAACTGTGATAAATGCATCGTAGCATATTGGTCTTATACAGAACGCCTTTATACACATCATAATGAACGAATTTCGTTCTGAATACATCAATACTAACAGTCAAACATATGAATAAGTTTAATTCAAATTTATCTCGAAGACTAATATGTAGTTGTTAGTGATCCCTGATGCAAATGGGTAATAACATTATGGATTTAAGTGCAAGAACTGAGCTAACTATTAAACCTTATACCATAAATAAAAGAATGTTGATTTGTATACTATACTCAAACAAACTGTAAGAATAAGCAGCTTACAGCTATGTACGATGTTTACGATTATTTTATGGAGCAGAAATGAAACTACTGTACTCTTCTTACCTTAAGAGCGTATATTATTACTCATTTTGTGAGAATATATGCTAAAAAATAATCCAAATATTTTATATTTATTTTAAAGACTCAAATAAAATGTATAATTATGTTAACACGAGTGTAAAAAAGCTTAAAAATTATCTAAATTATTATTTAACAAATCGTTAAAAAGTGGAAATCTAGGATTTCTTGATATGACACATCATATAATTAAAACCTCATTACAAACTCAAACAGTAGAATTCCATTTTCTTTATGTTGCATATCAACCACTGTTTACAAATAAAAATAACAAAGTTTTCCCAAATTCAACTACAAATAAAGCAAGAATTAATCTGCAACTTTCTCTAGTATAGTTAGAGAAATGACATACTAAGGTCCAAAAAAACGGCAAAAAAGATTAATCATGTTAGATAATAGTTTTTTTTATCAAAACAGAAGTTTTTTTTTAAGATAACCTTTACAAATCTTGTACATAGCGCGCGAAAAGACATAAAAAAACTTATATGGTGTTTTTTGATTTAATTTACAAAATTAAAAAACCTTTTTTCGTCTTTTTGTTTTTTTTTAAAAAAGAAAAGTTCGGTGCTACATTAATTTACGCGAATTACAAATTATACTTTACGTATTTTCGTTAGAGAATATTCTTCCACTTCATTTAGACATTATAATCATCAAAAATTATTTATACCTTGGTGCAAATACTGATGTTAATAGATACATGCATAACGATTACAGCTCTACACTGCAGCTGATTTTTTTTCTAGCATAATTGTATAAAAAGTGATTTGAAAAAACGTGAATTTCAAGCCATTTAAATTTAAAAAATGAGCACAAAATATTTCTTAAAAAACGAAAAACAACAGAAAAAACTGAGATTTTTTAATTTTTGGACAAAATAGATTTTAGCTAAATATCATATAATTCTATGAAGAATTTTTCACACTATGTAACTTTTATAGTTTGTTTCTTAAAAAGAATCTCCGTTTTGCAGTAAAAAGATTAAGTTTTTCCTAACGTTTGATTTCAACTTTTGTAATTTATCCCCCAATGAATCATGCTAAAATACAGCACAAACAATTTATTAGATTGTTTAATTTTTGAGACTTTGATAAACGAATAACTTCCACAGAAAAACTATACTTTTATAAATATGTTTGCACAAAATTCGTATATTACACATTTATTAGGTGTATAAAGTCCATGTGCGTTTCTTGCTGTCTATAAGCATTTAAAATTATCTCACTAGATAAAAAAATATAACAAAAATAAACGCTTATTAGACGTTTATTTGCATGTTAAACGTAATTGAACCGTGCTATACGGATATGTTTCTTAATCCAAAAAGATGTTAAATTAAATATGGTTAATTTGATACATAGATACGTTCTTTTGTTGAGTTAAAAATAAATGTATTCCTCAGAAGAAAATGATTGCAGTAAAATATTACAAATAAATTCCACTTCACAGACAGATGATTTTCAAGTGTAAACGAAAATAATTTTTTCTTAAAATATTATAGTTTGTTTATTTCCGATTATTTAAATCGAATTATTAGTTGCTTACTACTGAATAAATGTTCTGTAATAATAGTGAACGACCGATTTTGATCATTCACTTTTGGAATCCATCCAAAGTTAATGAAACAAAAAATGTGGTAGCTGTGTCGCCTACAAGTCAGTTTTGTACAATATTAAAATTAATATGTGCAATATCAACATAAACATTGTTTCAAATATTAGAATGTTCCAAGCAAATCGATATCATGAATTTCACTCAGTTGTTTGCAAGACAGTTTGTTATATTTTATAACAAAAAATAATGCACATTTCAAAAATAGAAGAAAATCGTAACATCATAACATGAATACTAATAGCAAAAAAAAATAATTGGCAGTACAATTCTTTTGAAGTTCTTTGTAAGATTATATGGAAGAATATCGGTTGCGTTTTACTGAATCTGTTTAAAAAAAAGCAGTGTTAAGAGTTACATTTCAAAAATACAACAACCTGGAGAGCATTTTGTGTCTAAAATAAAACAAAATTTGATCTTAAGTCGTCTAAAAAATATCTTTTTTTATATTTCAGGCATAGGAATTTCGAAACGAATATAGATACGATTTAGTCAAGTAGGAACAATATATTTTTTATACAACTTTTTAACTTTTACTTACCGAATATATAAGATTTAGATATCTTTTAGTAAAAAAGAAATCGTAAAATAGTTGTAACTGTTCAGAGTTATGTTTAAGGTACACTTTGGACATTTAATATGAGTTTATGACTAAAAGAGACGATATAGATTAATTTTAAATATATTTTAAAAAAATTATTCTACGAGAATTGTCATGTAGGCTCAGCGTTAGTTTCAGTAGATTACACTAAGTGTTAATGCTTTAAATATCTCACTCCGGTTTTTAAAAACTTCATTGGTTTGTTTCATTACTCAGTTACTTTTTATGCTTTCTTACATCGATTAAAGACCTGTTAGCAAACTAAGAACTCTGATAGTCTTTTTGAAGTTCTATTCGTCCTTAAAAAACTATATTTGATAAACTGTAGAAAAAACTGTTATGCGACAATATGTTACTATATTGTTAAGCGATATTTCTTACAGTTTTAAATAAAGTTTTGCACATCTTCATAAATTTGTTCATATGTAATTTCACTTTAAAGAAGTTAAATAGTTACACTTTTTTATGGAAGTAAAACGTTATCTTAAAGCGATGTTTACCTTTTCAAATAATTTATTTGCTTAAAAATCGATAATTAATCAAAACTTAAAGACATAAAATTTGCAACTAATTTGTTTTTTATCTCACTTTATTGCTTTTGTAATAAAAAATATATATTTTATAATTTATTGTTGTCAATATTATAAAATATCGATAAATTGAATTTCAGTTGTTAAATTTTGTTATGAAGTAATAATAAAAATTATATATGATGTTTCGAAACCATGTAAAGAAAATAATAGAAAAATTACATACCATTTTCAATATAATAAGAAGTCTCATTATATCTTTCATCAGTAAATCCTGGTCTTTTAGCTTTTAATGCTTTCGTTTCCAATTTGGCCTGTCGTTAAAATCTTATTAAATTAGTATCCCTACAATAGAACTCAAGGCATACTTTTTTCAGTTCTAAATTATTCTCCTGCTCATCGACTTTTCTCTTTTCCGACTTTCCAGTTTTCCCCGCTAATTGATTATCTTTCTGTGTAAAAAAAATAAATAAATCAATTAAAATTTCCATCAAGCTAGTTTATGTACATAAAAATAATTTGATCAACATTTAAATGATTGTCTGTCTGTCAAATAAGCTCTAAATTTAACACAATTTTAATATGATTTTTTATTTATGATGTATAAAATTACACTCCTTTTATTTTCTATTCAAGAAAATAAATTAGTTTCTTTTGATTTTTGCCAATTTTTATTTTTGGAAAGTTCATTTTTATTTCTCTCTATTTTCTTAATAAGAACGAAACAAAAATTAATGAAAATTCTAAAATAGATTTATTTTTAAAACAAAGATCTCATTTTCTAGAGAAAAGAAATTAATTAATTTATAAAGCAATAAAACAAATTACAAAATTTATCCTAAACGTAATTTATCATTCAATCTTCTTCACACATACAGTAATAATTATATAATTTATATTTTGAAAATACGCTTTAAAACATAATCTTACAATAGTAGATTTTTTTAATTTTCACAGCTTTGAAATTCCTCTGACATTATCATGTAATTCTTTGTGAAATTATATAATATGGTTTTTTTTAAAATAAATATTTTGAGAGTTTCCAAACTT
>AGDA01059863.1:0-11207 GCA_000281935.1 Mengenilla moldrzyki | reverse complement strand
AGTACTTATTTCTTACTTCTTTAGTTAAATTTAGTGAATAGACTCAATGTTTGTTTATAAATCTCGACATATTTATTCATGAGTTTAAATTAAAAGTAACCAGTGCAATGAGTTTTTGCATTTATTTATAAAAGACAATACCTTTGTAAGTTCCCTGATCTTTATTGAGCTATAAACTAATTAATAGCATTTTACACATGTTTCATTTATTCTTTGACATATTCAGTTTTTAATTGTCAAAATGAATTCTTAATAAAAAGGTTTTCAGACCCAAACTGAAATAAACTTTCTTGTGTCGATGTTTGTAGTTGTGATGTGTCAAACGTTTTTACGTATTTTAATATATTTGCGTACGCTGGCGCGAATTAATCTCAATCAAAACCCGTATAGCATAAACGGTGAATCAGACGATCTATATGTTCATTAGACAATCTAAATTTACATTATTTTAAATCATTTAATAGATATTGTACGTTTAATATTTGCAATTTTAACTAAAAATTTATACGGCGGAAGTTTTGATGCATTTATAAGTATAAAAGATAAATATATTGTACGTAGATCTCAAGTAAAATTTCGACTGCTTATTTTACGATAGTTTTTATCCATCTAAAGTACAGTGTATTATTCGCCAATTACATGCTTCTTGTACGAGCAAATTATGCAGTTTATAGTGAATCAAATTTAAATGTTTTTTATACGTTTATTAGATGAACATTCATTCAATATAGGAAAAAAATCAGTTAAAAATTGTATATAAATAACCGTATAAATGACTGTTAAAAATTGATGTATATTATACGTTTAAAACACCGTCAAAAATCGTCTCAAATTTTTTAATATTAATTAAGAAAACCAATGCTTATTATACGATTATTGTTAAAAAACGTATAATAAACATGTAACATACAATTTGTACTATATGTGAATTCTTATCTGGGTTATATTTAAGACGAGTTGTCTTTTTATTAATTTAGAAAGACGGCGATATTAAATATTTATTATAATTGTAAAATTCTATCTTACAAGATTAAAACAAAAGATTTAACACAGATTAACTTAGCTTTAAATTTTTATTTTTTTTTTAAAAAAAAAATCAAGAATAAAACGAAAAAAGTACCAGACCGAAATATGTTAATTAAAGTAGCAATGTATACATACATATAAGTCTTTGTGTATTTATAGATATTTATAATTAACTTATATATATAATTTTATACATAAAAATGTTAAAACTATTAAATATCTAATGAAATACAACGTAATATTTTACTCAAAAGCGGCAAAAAGTATTCTAAATTTAAATAGAATAAATTGTTATCATATTTTTTCGAAGTTCGAAAGAAAAAATTTTTTATGTCACAAAAAAAAAATGAAATTTGACTCACTTGTCAACCAATTAAGAGATTTTTGATAGGAAATTGAGTGGCGAAAATTCGAAAATCGACAGAAAATTGACTTTACAAATAGGTGTGAAATTGACATCAATTTGATGCACTTTGCTTTGCGTTTTTAATCATTTATTCAGTTTATTAATATGAAAATTACTATTATTAATTTAAAAAAATAATTATAAAGAGATGGGTGAAATTTTGACGTGTCAAAAGTTTTTTTTTTAAACTGTCACCTAAAAGAATTTCAAAAAAATTATATTTAATGTTTCGGATTTGAATATTTTATTTATATATATGTAATGCTAATAATATCTGAATAATTTTAAATAGTAAATGTTAAAAATGTTCTCCACATGTCGTTTAATCGCGAGTACATTAAAGAAGCTTAACTTATATTAGATGTTTAAAATTTTGAAGCCAGAATTTGAATTTTTTTAAAAAAAATTAAAAATTCATTAAAATAATAGTTTTTATTTTTAGTTTTTTATGACTTTTTTTAAAGTATACTTTTCAATTATTCATGTTTTAAATCAGTGTTTTCCAAAATTTAAATTACAATTAGACACCAGACTGGAGAAAAAATTTACTATATCTTAATAAATTTTTTACTAAAAATTTCTTAAATATAAGTAAAAAAAATTCTTGGTATAAATGCTCTGTCATAAGTTTACTAAAAATAAATACACTTTTCTCTGAGTCTAAAACAAAATTTATTTTATTTACTAAAATAAATATAATTGTTAATTTATTATATTCATATATAACTATTTGGCAATTTTTTGATATAAAGAAGAAAATCAATTGTGTTCTCACTCATTTCCGGATTCGCAATATCGCGTAAATTCCAATCAAAGTGAGGGTTTTTCGACAAGAATCACAAAAACGTGGTTTTTTGTTTTAATTCCAATTTAGCCATTAATTTATTTATAAAACCACAATACAGATCAAAAAACACAAATAAAAAAAAAGAAGCAAAATGTATGAAATTCATCACTTGAACAAATTGCTTTATTTTTATTAAAAATGAAATTCGAATTATAAATTGTTTTTTTATTTTATAAATTCTATAATAAAAAAATTTTAAATTGTCGTACTAGAATATGGTCAAAAAAGTTTATGAAATACTGTTTTAAGCTATTTATTATATTTTTTTTAAAATTATTTTGAATTCAATGGAGACGAAGAACATTTTGGTTGTATTCATAAATTTAACACAGTGCCGACGCTGTGTTAAAAAAAAGGCACCATGTGTTCATAAAAAAAACTTTAACCGGTGGTGTAAAATTATTTCTGTTCATAAATTTACACTAACACTACACCGTCGTCATTTTTTCAGTACCATACATTAGCAGGGTTTTTTTAATGGCGACGGTATAACGCAAAAAGGATATATATGTTCTGTGATGTAACGTTGTTTATCTGTGCGGGTTTGTTCGAAGCCGGCCATTGATTAATAGATCAATTGGAAGTGTACACCTGTTCCGTGACCACTAAACAACCCGTGTTCACAAATTAAACACGTTTAGTGTCGAATATGGCGTCTGCCCAACCGGGTAAAACAACCGGGTATCGTTTATGAACGCAACCTTTGTGTCTAAAATGAGACTAAATTTGATCTTAAGCCGTCTAAAAAATATAGTTTCATATTAGAAGTATAGGAATTTCGAGATTAATTTAGATACGATTTAGTCATATAAACAAAATATAATTTTTTATACAACTTTTTAACTTTTAGTTATCAAAAAGACTTTTTAGCAATAACGAAGTTTTAAAATAAATTTAGTTATTCAGACCGGTGTTTAAGATAGACTTTAGACACTTAATATGAGTTTATGACTAAAAAACACGATATAGATGAATTTTAGATACTTTTTTTTAAAAAATGTCCTACGAGGAATTTAAATTTATATGAAATATAAAACTTTTAAACTCAATTTAACATATTCCTAAAAAAATTTTTTACTTCGTTTCAGTTCAAGTTTAAAAGGCAGTTGTATAGTTTAGTTTAAGATAGATTTCTTTCAACATTTTTATTAAATCTCTATGAGTAAAAGGAAAAAAATATTATGGAAAATAAAAAAGTTCTTTGTAAAATGCAAAAGTCATAAAACTTATTACAATTATTGTTTTTGACAATCTATAAAAATGAAATTGATGTAAATCAATGTAGATTAATGCAAAATAAAATTTTACTACTTTTTTGTATAATAGTAAACATTAGGAAGCTACTAAGGATCTTTTTGCAATATTAATACTGTTATAAACATATAACGAATGTACAAAAACTTGAAGTTCAATTAAAGTTGAATATTTGCATACAATACATTTTAATAATTATTATTTTTATACAGAAAATGTACAAAGTAATATTTATTGATAAGAATATAAATATTATTTTTGCTTAGTGACAATTGAATCATACGATTTTATATGCATTTTTAAAAAAAGAACACACTAGATAACTACGTTTTTAATGAAATCAACAATATTTTAAAAAGTTATGAATTGTTTGCTTTAACGAATTTATTCTTTAATTTGTTTACATTTTTCTTATTATTTATACAAAAGTTTAATTTTCAAATTTTTCCTTTTTCTTTCAATTTTTCGCAATGATATTGTAAAGTGAAAAAATTTAATGATATAAATTTGACGTTGTAGAGTTTTTTGTAGATATTTGCATTCTGCACAAGACGTGTAAAAACGATTTTTCCAACTAATGATAAGTTGTTATAATAATTGGAAATATTTCACTGGTATTGTTTTTTAACCCCATATTTAACTCTCAAAGAATTATATGATGCTGTTAATAGCAGGTTATATGTTAATCTATAAATATACTACGAATAAAATTGAAATTATACTTTTAAAAATCTTGTGTAGTAAAAAAAGTGTTATTTACGTAATAGAGATGATTCACATTTATTTACTAATCAACCATAGCTATTAAAAAAATTGAACATTTGTTTCATCATACAACTCACAGAGAAGCCACAATTTCTAGATTACATTCATACTAGTTATTAATAATATGAACTGAATTTAGTGAAATGAAAAAAAAAGAAAATTAATGTGAATTGAACTTAAGCGCTCGAAGCATCAGATTTCTAACAAAATTAAGATGCCTCGGCACGCAGCCGATAATAATACTATGAATTCAATATAAACGCTGTAACAAATTGATCGGTTTTAAATAGTAAAAATAAATCGTTCATCTATATCGGTGTAATTGTTTCACCGAGAAAAACAATATAAGTTGTATTAACAATATTTAATAGTTGCTTAACTAAAGTAATCAAAAAATGATTCTTTTAAGAGTTTCAAAAAGTTTATTAACTATCTGAAAATAGTTAATTTTAAAATGTTCAAAAACGTTTCAATCATCCTATAAAATAGTTCTATTAACTAAGTTTTGTAGTTATTAAGATATTTTTTATTCGTTACATACACAATGTGAGTACCACACTATTTTAATTAGTTGAACAACTATTTTGAAACAATTATATTTACTATTTTTTATTAATTGAGGAAAAATTAGCCAATGAAAATAGTCAATATCATTAATGTATTTTTTCATTGTTTATATTGATAAATAATAGTCAGCTAGTTGCATTCACACATTAGTACAAGAACTCTGAAATTGTACTCTAAAATAATAAAAAGCTCGTAATATAGAATAATGAATGCGACTAACTAAAACCATATGATGACTGTGTATGAATATAAGGTAGTGGTGTTTAAACTATGTTCCACCGTAACCTGAAGTGCATAGAGTATTACATGAAACTTAGTGACGTTATATTAATATTGTACTTGTAGCAATAGAAACCTGTTTTAAAATTTGGGCCAACATTTTAGAATGGTGGAGGTTTATATATTAAACATAAAAGAAGAAAAGACATCGTTACTCGTTTTTAGTTTATTTTATAACATGTATTCAAATTTACTGCTTTAAGGCAGAATATAATATTTACATACTGGCATTTACTAAAAGCAAAAAGATGAAATAAATATTTATAAAATTTTTTTGTAAAGTAAATTAGTATTTTACATTGAAAAAAAAATTAATTTTTCAAATTACGCATAATTTTATATCAAATTTTCTCATCTGCCTTATGAAAAGATAATAAAAAAAAGTTCTTATCAAAATACAAAAAAGAAAAGCAGTTTATTTTTATTAGAAAAATATTTTTTGCGGCTTCAACAAAATTCCATTTATGGTTCCCTAAACGTAAAAAGGGCTTAAGAATATTGGTATAGTATTTTTATCATGAATTCTTTCTATTCAACTAGAATATGACTTTAGGTAAGTAAAACAATGTTGCCATCATCATGATATAAATATATTTTTTGTAATGCGCCCTTTAAACTATTAAATTGATTAGATTAAATTTGAATCTCTGAGATCAATTAGAAAGACCTTTGAAGGGCAAATCATACAGTTCAAAAAGAAACTAATCTTTTGTCGAAAAGTTGAATCGAAATGTATTGTAATGGATAATTGGCGTAGCAAGCAGTCATGTAAAAATTAAAAGTTAGTAATCTAATAAAAAAATTTTGTTTCAGAAAAATATAAAAAATCGTTTATGAAATTTAGAAACAAAAAGAAAACAAGCTTGCATTTAATCGAAGAAGTTTGAAATTACCTTTTGAAAATCAAGCAGAAAATTCCTTATAAAATTTAATATTTTAAGCAATTTGTGTTTAAAACGATTCATTTTATTTTCGTAATTAAATTTTCCTTAAAGTTATAAAATTTTTCAAAAAAAATTTCCTTTCGCTTTTTAACTCAAGGAAAAAAGTAATATTAATTTTATATAATTGATGTACTTTTTTTTTATTTTTTAAACATCGAAATAGCCACATACATCATAAAAGTCTTGAAGACTGTAATAATTTGCGTACTGTATAGAAGATATTAGGCATTATAATTAGGAATAAATTTCATAAAACGAGTACGAAAACACCTTTGATTTCGATAGTTTATTATTACTGTTTCGATTAAATGTAATTCATGTAATTATAAAAGGTCTTTTTTTTAATATAAAAGTGTAATCAAATTTTGGAAAAAAATTATTAGCGAAAATTGAAAAGTACTGAAAGACACGTAGGGAATTATTTATGAATCTACGGCAAAACGAACCTGAATACGATAAATGTTTTGACCTAAAATTAAAGAATGCGGTGCTAAAAACGTGTTTGGAACCGTGGCGGCAATTAAATTTGCGTCCAGCGGACCGGCAGCTGCAGTTCCGTTACAGTAAAACAAATTCGGTGGATTAGCAGCCTGGAAATGAATTAATGGAATTAGTGACGCAGGCGTTGCGGCTGCCGGAAACGGCATCGAAATCAATTTCGGTGCCGCATTTTGAAAACGCCACGGTAACAACCATGCATTGTTCGGATTTTGCATAATGCATTAAAATTGCATGACTTTCTTCATTTTGTTCTTTTTTAAGTACGTTTTATAAGTAGCCACTTTTTAAAAGTTTACTTAATTTTTTTTTTTTTTACTTAACAATTATATAATTTAGAGATATGCAAGAAATCAACAGATTAACACCGCACTCCAAATAATACTGAATATAAAACGCGGATCGGAGTTTTCCTTTAATGCTTTACAAAAGAAAAAAAAAGGATTGAAAAGCGGGAAAAATTTGCAGCGATGACGAAAACGATTTTCAATAATTAACAATAAAATGCATTATTTTAATTAATTTTGCAAGTATTCATGGTTTTTTATATAAAAAAATGCATTTAAAAACTGTCCTTGTCCTACCTAAAAAATATTTAACATTATTCATTACAGAAAATAGAAATGTCAAATGAACTTTAACATTCATTTGTCTTATCGTTGAATTTTCGAAAAATTTCACCATTGTACAAAAAATTTAAATACTAACGACGTCTTTAAATGGAAGTCATTTTTCCAAACTTCTCACTCTTAAACCAAAAATATAATGTGAATTCAAACGTTATCGATTTTTATTTTTTAACCAAAATTATAAAAAAATATCTAGAAAAATTTGCATAAAAATGTAATTGAATGAATTAAAGTCATAAGCCAATAATTGTTCGTTACGAAAAATTCAAGCTTAATTTAAATTTTTGATGCTTTTGTTTTAAAAAACAATCAAAATTTGACGTTTTTTTATCAATAAAAAAAATTATTTATAATTTTTTTGTAATCGATCAAAATATTATGCAGTTTATTGGATGGAAAAATTACTGAAATTTTCAGGCTATTTTCACAAAGGGGGTAACGAAAAACTTCATTAATTTTTAAGAAAAGTTTCAGATGTATCTCTTCTTGTATTTCTTTTGTTTCCTAATTAAATTCTTCATGATAATTGGTAAAATTTTAAGATCGCAACGAATCGCAAATGATAAATGTTATGCAAAAACTACGGCGGTAAAAGTTTATAAGGAGAGTTTTTCTAATTGAAATTGAAATGGAAATTTGGCGATCGATAGAAAAAACTGCAAATATAAAAAATTGTGAAAATTTATCTTCTAACATTAGGAAAACGAATAATAATCTAGTGATGTGTAAAAACGATAAGGAATAATAACTAAATATAAGTAACTGATAAAGGAAAATGAAAGAAAAACAATACGTTGAAAGCTGGGAGAATTCGAAACAAGCGAATTTGGAATTCAGATTAAAATTTTCATTGATAAACGAATTGTCAAATTTTCCTTTGTTCTAATTTTTTTTGCGATCAAAATTCAGTTATTCCATTAATTTATATTCGCATCTAATCGATTTTTCCAATTAAATCCAACGAAGGAGCTGCTTCGTTATATTTTCCTCTTTTTATGAGTAATTAGACGTTGAAAATTATAAAAAACACAACAATTTAAGAAATAAACGTTTTGCCCACTGTTCGCTTTTAATAAAAATTCAATGAGTAAACGAAAATTACGCAAAAATTTATGCAAAATGAACACGACGTATGAAAGACATCATAGTAATATAAATACTGTGCAAACAAGTTGAATTACATTTTAATCATTAATTTTGCAGAAGCTACTGAATTATGTAATTCCCTCATGTTTTTTTAAAAAAACCTATTTCTCGAGATGAGCAAAAAAATTACTCTTCATCTTCCGATTTGATTTATATAGAAATTTTTGAATTATTCAAAAGTCAACAACTAAGAATTCATTTTTTTTACGAAAAAATTTTCTTTCATTTCCAAATTTTCTTCATTAATTTTAATTTTCATTCGAACAAAACTCGAAATTTAATTATAAGTCGAACTATTTGTAAAGGGACAATATGAATATTTTGATTGTACGATTAATTAGAAATTTACGTTAATTACTTTTCAGTTATTTTAAGCGCAAACAATAATAAACTGACATTACAGAATAATGATTTTCGAAACTAAACGTTAAAAATTAATTTCAAGAACATAAATAACTTTGTTATTTTTATATTTTTATATACTATACTTATTTTTCATAGTTCAAAACTTTGATTCTTTTTAAAAATAACTCGTATTTTATTTAACAATACAGAGTTTTGCCATAAAATCAAAACTGTGTTTGGATTAAGTATTGGAGTGTTACATAAACGATTATTCAAATAAATTTTCCGAAACGTTTTGTGTATAAAAATAAAATGTTCTTTATCTAACCAGCGGGAACGTAAATTCATTTGTTCATTTATTTTGTTCGTATAGATTAATTTAAAAACATCGCAAAAATATCATCTGAAATGTGAACGAACTTTGACTTCGTACAGATTTAAAATTCTTTTATTATTATATTAAGCAAATAAGGTTCTAATTTTTAATGTTAAACTTTAGAGGCTGTTAAAGGAAGTAATTTATGCTTCTTTTGAGATCTGCATTCACATAAAGGTTCTAAGTATTTTTAATTGCAGCAAGTCGATCCATATCTTTTGGTTCAAAAAAGTTTAGCTTTATTCTTAGAAAATAAATAATAATAAAAACAGATGAATGGACACTAAGCACATTAAAGTTTATTGAATAAAGTAACATGCTATAAAAATTTTATTTTTTTCTGATTTGTTCTTCAATAAGTAATAATCATTAAATAATAAAAGGATTAAATGTTGACTGTACTTAATAATGAAACGAAATTGATATTTTACTTTGTGTAAAAAAATTACTTTTCACACAATTTTAATCCTTTTATTGTTTTATTTCATATTTATGTAAAGAATAAAAATTACAAGTAAATAAAACATTTTACTTCGCTATACTTATAGGAAATTACCTAATTTAACATTAAATATTATAATCGACGATTTTTTGCTATTAGAAACTTGCTAAAAAAATTACTAAACTTTCTAAGTACATTAATTCAGCAAATCATATTGAAGAATTTAAAGCTCATATTTTCAAACGGTGTTTTAATTGATTTTTATAAAATTACTATTATTTCTATTTGAAATTTTATGGAAAATGTTATGGAAAATAAATGTAGAACTGCTTTCCTTTAGTATAAAAATTTTATAAAGAAATACAGTAAGATCCTGCTTAACACTGTTTTGTTTAGCACTGCTGTAGCTTAGCATTCTCTTATTTCAATTCGGAGACTTCCGAAATTGTGCATAGCGTTAGGTTTCTAAATATGTACATAACATATAACTAAAATTGTAAAGAAACACTTATTTGGCATGGGTTAGAAATAAAAAATCTAAAAGAAACTCTAAATAACTTAAACGTAAAGTATAAGAAGCTAAACTAATTTAAAGATATAAATTTGACAGTGAAGATTTATAATAATTAAGCTCTGTATCATATTTTAGCCATATTAGTATTTTAATTTAGAACTTCACTTAAGAAAACGCTTTATTTTCTAAATTTTGAAGTGCAAAAGTCGCATTAATAATAAAAAATTATTTGCTATTATTCGTATTAAATTGATTATAAAAACGATTAATTTTAAAATTATTAAAAAACTGATCTACAAAAAGTTACATATGTGAGGTAAATTATGAATAATATTTATGCTATTTTTTAGAAAGAAGAAAACTTTGCATAATTCTAATTCGCCAACTTTTTATTTTTTCGATTACATACGATTTCATTTTTTTTGAGAAAAAATAATACTTGTTAAAGCCTTCAAATGGTAAACAATTTTTCCAAAAGTTTTTTTCATTTTTCGTTCAATATGTGATTTCATTCTCCGTAATAAAAATTTCGTTGCTTCCTTATTTTCCACTGCGAAAAAATCTATAAATTTGGGAAAATTTTGCTCTTTTAAAAAGCCTTTTCTCAAAATCGAAATTTACATAACATTTGTGAATATTTTAAGTTTTTGTTTTCCTTCCTGATAACCAGGATCTTTTGTATCGAATAAAAAATTAAAACAGTAAAAAAATAAGTTTCAGTATAGAAAAAATTATGAATTAATTATAATGACTGATATGATTTACTTAAAGTAATTTTTTGCACTGTTGCAATTATGGTTATACAACTAAATATTACTCTTAATATTAAAATAAAAATATCTTTATTATAAAACCTAGAGATATAAAAACTGTTGCGATTTAGGCATAGGTTACATTACGGCAACAAACGGTTTTAATGTTCATTTTACAAAAGACTAGAAGTTTTTTTTTTGAAAATTGTTGCATCACAAAACTTAAGCCCTTAAAAAACGATTGTAAAATAAAATTTTGAATCTTTTAAATTGAGGATTGCTTCTTTTAAAAAAAATAAAATTATTAAATTTAAATCAACAGATTGTTATATTTTTATTCAAGATAATAATAGATGTCGCTTACGGATGTAAGCTCATTTTCGATTTAACGTATTTTTTGTACGAACAAATTGGATA
>AGDA01059729.1:0-11840 GCA_000281935.1 Mengenilla moldrzyki | reverse complement strand
TCACATTGTTATGGCGTTCCAGCCTTCGATACGAAGAAGGCTTATAGAATTACTATAATTTAATTAAATTCTTGACTTTCTTTAAAAAAAATGTCAATTTTAATTTATTAATATTTATTGTAAAAAAACAGAAATTCATTTCCTTTTATTGTTTGCTGATTTTTATCTTTTGGTATAAAAGAAGCTTTTGGGAAAAATAAATTCCAATTCGGGTTAAGTAAATAATAAAAAAACTTTAAATTCATAATAAAAATTCGAGTTTCAAATCTAAAAAATAAAAAGATCGAATTCCTCTTTGCAAACGTCGCGACGCAAAGTCATCCGATTTAATTGTATCAAATCGATCACGACATCGAGATTCTGAGACGCCAGCCGACGCGTTATGGTACAAATCGAATTCAAGACTTAAAACTATCATTTTTGAATTCAATTTCGAATTCGACTTAAATAAGATTCGGGTTTGAAACACTACGTAATATTTAAGCAACATCCAAGCAACAAGAAGCCAAGTTTGAGCAGCCAGTTTCGAGCAAATTTTAAATTTAATCAAGCGTGACGCAGCAAATCTTAAGCCAGTAAAACTGTTTGAGCTCGTCAGTACACAGCATCCGGGGTTTGGTCTTTTACCCGGATTGCTATATAACATGTTGCGTAATTTGATTTTAAATTGTTGAAATAACGGAAAAAAAATCTAGCTGACTTAGATAAGAATTTTGTTATGGAAAGTAAATTAATTAGTTGCTAAGGAATATATAAAGGGGAATCAAATAAAGAAAAGGTCGTCAATTAGGGATATTGAACATTAAATTATAACTGTAATTTAAAAGTGAAATAAATTTAATAAATAAAAAAAAACGAAAACAGTTTTAATAAGTCAGATGATGTAAATCGATTGAAATAGAAAATCAAGAAGACCCATCGGTAACTTTTGGTTGATGTCTCATAAATAATTGTGAACGGAATTCTCTGGTCAATGCAAAGGTTTTCGGTTGAGATTGTTGGAGGTGTCGTTGGTATCGAGGTGGCCGGTCAAAGGATGGACTTCGAAGAGGGATTATTTTATGTTTCCAATCTATATCATTTTATATTTTCTTTTTCTTCTCTTTTGTTTGTATTTGTTATCTGTACTTTTCTTTTGTATCTGTATTCTTTTTTGTATCTGTATAAGGCTTTTTTGAAAAAATAAAGAAAGAACACGTGGTTTTCAACAAATTGTATTGGTAATTTGGAACGTAATTTGCAAATGCCCTAATTTTCCTGATTGACGATGGTGTAACGTCGTCCGGTAACCACTAAAGAAATTACGATTCAGTAATTTGATCCAGCGTTTCCCTCCGATGTAATTTATCATTAAAAATCAATAAAGTTGTAGAGTGGTGATCCGGTATCCAGTAATTCATTACAAAAGATACATGGTTTGCACTGTTTTTTGTTCTGTGCGGCTACTTTACGTCATTTGACGTTACGAGTGCATTTAAAAGCAGGCTTTCTTCGCATAATAGTATCATTTTGAGAACGGCTGCTTTGCTAACAAGTAAAGGGGGTAAGAGAGCAGAGTGCTTTGAGTGTACTCGGTTAAAAGGCTCCTGGGCACGATTTAAATGTGAAGATTTTCAGAAAATTAGTACCTGACGAAGACGCAGCTTTGCGGCTTTTAACAGAGTGAGTCTGGTGCAAGATCAAGACCGTAAGGTAACGTGCTCTCGATGTGGTGCGAAGACGATCACCGCCTTTACCGAAAGACAAAAAATTTTTCAGTCAGATTCGAGTGTTATGATGGATCACCAATGCGGAGGAAGTAAACCTTCGATTGCTATTTTTTATATTTATTTAAAGAAAACCAAGTTTTTATCAAAAAGAACTTTATTATTTATATTGTTCGATCCTCAAAAGTTAGTTTCATTATTTATTTAGGGATTGTAAAGTCCAAGTTTTCAAGACTTGGACTCAAAAACTCTTTACAAATATTAAAAATAAATGATTATTCGGGTTTTTACTGTCAACGAAAAAAGTTGTTTTAATCATCAAACTGATTCGGGTTTCGACTTCTTAACAAATAAGTGACCGCACATCAGCTGATAGTTTTGAATCCTTCGAGATCGATTTGTACTACTGATCATCGCCGCATTCGGGGTGATATAAATCAGCTATCCGACGTCGCAGCACTGTTTAAACAAGCGACTATCGATATCAATCTACGAACCCAATTATTCGGGTTTAAATAAACTTTAACACGAGATAAGATTTTTGAAAGATCCACATAATTAAAAACTCAAAAGTCACTTGCATTTCGACGGTTGAAAATTTGAAAGTTTTTAAATTTTGGCAACGGTTCAGCGTCACGATGTCACAGACTGAACACCCGTGTCAGGGTTCCTTCAGTCCAGTCTACTTTTTTTGCATGTCGCTCTCTAAGAACACATTGCTGCATTCAATCATTTCCAAGTAGTAGCACAGAAGGAGCTTCCTGACGCCATGGACGTATAAAACCTGGACTGCTTGATGTATAGTGAAAAATTCTGCACACGTTTGGTTGGGAAAAAAGCGCATGATAATAAGGTTGCTACGCCAATCAGATGACGTAAAAAAATTGAACATATTCACTGCTTTTTCCCAACGAAACATGTATGCAGAATTTTTCGCTATGCAGTGAGCAGTCCAGGTTTTATAGGTTAGTGCCTGACGCAGTGATCGCGTATTTCGTATTAAGCGTTTTGTGCATGTTTGGGTTTGGGTTTTAATTCAATATGGCGTTTGTCCGCCATCTTGTTACAAGTCCATTGCACCATGTATATTCCATGACTTTAATATTTCTGTAACTTTTTCGTTATATTTTTTTAAAAATTCGCATAGGGTAAAAAAGTGAAATGAAAAAAACTTGGTTTATAAAATCATAAAAATTTTAGGATCTTAACTCCGCCCATAAAGTTAAAATTTCTTCGCTAAAATAAAAAATTTCACAAATTTTATATAATTTTTAAAATTTTTATATCGCCAAAATACGACTATGATGATGTAAAGCTCAAACAATCTCCCATTGGACTGATGCATCTATATTAGTCTATGATTTACAAACATGAATAATACATTTCTTATTTATTTCGCTCCTTTTTTAAAGTCAAAACAGCTGAAAACAAAAATACAATAAAGATTATAATGTTAATTTTTTTACACAAAATAAAGATTTGATGCTCAACGCTCTTATGAATAACACATTTTTTTGCACTTCTTTATTTTTGACACACCAGCCATATTTTAACATTTTTCTTTTTAGTCTGGTTCGTTATTGACCACTTTGAAATTGTCTCTTAACTCGAATTCTAAAGCCCAAAAAATAACAAGTATTACTGTTTTTTAATATACTGCGCATGCGCATAAGAATTTATTATAGGTCTATGCACGTTAAAGAAGACCAATATCTTTGTAATTTTTTAAGCCTAAGAGTTTGAGTTATGGGACAAAACTTCGAAATTGTCAATAACGAAACAGACTTAAAAGGAAACTGTTAAAATATGGCCAGTGTGGCAAAACTAGAGCCCATTTTTTCTAAATATCATTTTTAAGAGAAACGTTGTTAATGACCGCAGTTGCGGATGCAAATTCGTAAAATAGTAAAAACGCTGTTACGGATGCAAATTTGTCAAATACGCTGACTCACGATCTCAGAAAAAGATGTCGCGACGATTTTCCAATTTGTTAATCGAATAAGTTTACCGAGAGGACACTTTGTTAGAAAAGTCCTTATTTTTCTGAAAACTTATTCGCTTTATTATCAAGACCGAATTAATTCTTCTTTTATTTTTTAGAAATATTAAAAGTAGATTCTAAACAGAAGAAAACAATGAACGGAAATAAAATATTTAAATTTAGACCTATTTTACCCTTAAATTTATACAATAAAAAGAATAGAATTTTTTATTTAATTTCAAAAATCATAAATTTCATAATTTGTATTTTTATGAGCCTTCTTCGTACAGAAGACTGGGACGCCATAACAACGTTTACTTTCAAAGATATGCTCGTATTGCTATGGATAACTGGTTTTGCTAGCTCTTTTGGCCCACTAGCAGTTTATTGCTTAATTAGTATGCTTAACCACTTTCAAGACATAAAAGCTTAATCTGATCTCTTAAATCAGAAGCTAAGAACCCGAAAATCACCTCCGAAATCAAGCTTTCTTCACAGACTAAAACACTTCTTATACAGAGCAAAGCTTTGTTCTCACGGATTAAAACTTAACTTTATATACGCTAAATTAGCACTGTTGCGTTTTTAAAAAACTTGTCTTAATGTATTGTGTGGAAAAATCTAGTTATGTTTTATTTTCTTTAATTAAGTGATTTTAAGCATTCATTACATAATTACAAAATAATAAGTTTTTGTAATTTTCACACACTTTTATTTTAGTTAAACTGAGTAATCCCGACATAGCAAAAGACGTCTTCAAAAATATTTTGTTGATGCCTTTAAAAACATTTTGGTTTCTAAAAAATGTTTTGATCTTTAAAAAATGTCTTTGTTTGTAAAAACTTATTAACGTTTTTTGGTTTATCACTCTTAAGCTGTTTAATTGAAAGAAAATAAAATTGAATATTACAAAAAATCGTTATTTTTTATGTACGTAATTAATGTTTTTCGAATGTGTATATGTCTCCAACAGCCTCAATTTAACATAAAAAAGATTAATTTTGTCAGTACATATGTTATCTTTATTTTCCTTTGCTGACAGTTTTTATTTATTCTGGAATTAGCTGTTCTCACAAAATTATAAACTACTTTTTCCATGTCGCTTATATCAACTTTTTTGAATTTTGTGATTGCTAAAAAGCCATCTATTTAAAAATAAGCATGAAATTTAAATACATTATATTTAAATTAAATAACCTTTGACAGCCTGTATAAAATTTGTTTTCGAAAACGACTTCCCGCTAATTTGTTTCTATTCCGATTTTCCTCCAAATGACATTGTTGCTGAAAAATCGTCTCTAATCATAGTCAAAACATGGCGTGTAAACTGCGCAGCATCGTCACCGCCGCGTGTCCAAAAAATTGATCTAAAATAAAAGGAATTAAAAAATTCGGAAACATTTCAGCTTCGTTCTTTTACTGATTAGATTTCGTCGTTATCACCAATTGCACTTCTCTCTCTCTCTCTCTAAAAATGGTGATCAGGGTTGTCAACTCTAATTTTGAATTTTTAAAATAACGATATCGGTTACATTATTGAGGATTTTAATATTTTCGTAAATTAAATTTATTTATCGCCAAAAAGCGTAAGCTCTTTTGTTTATGTGATACCAAATCAGGTCCCTGCTTTTAATTACACTGAAGAACATTGAAAATGATTCAAAAATAAATGCATACTTTTCTGAAAGCATAGGTCTTATGTATGCAAAATCCAAAATATTTTTGACTTTTATAGGCCAATCTTGTTGAAAGGAGTGAAATGATTTTTTTTACATTCGAAAATTTTTATTTCGTTAATCAGTTAAGCAATTCGCGTAATTTTTTTTTAAAAAATCAAGAAAAGCCTTCTTTATTTATATTAAAAAATCAGCCAGAAATCTTAAAAGTCGAAGTTATAAGACTTTAAAAATGAAAAACTAAAAAACCACGTTTTTTCTCAAATTTCAAAATTTATTTTTTTTGTAACTTAAACAATAAAACTTGTCTGGGACAAAAAAACTATTATGAAATTTTTAGTTCTTCCTTAATTTCGCACCGAAAAATTTTATTTCTGATAAGTAGTTTCTAAGTGTTGAAATACAATTCAAATTTACTTTTTATTTTACTTTATTTTTAAAATGTTGTACAGCCTGATTTAAAAAAAATTAATAAATATGTTGTTACTTAACCTTAAATCTAACTAAAATAGATCAATTCAGCCTTTGATTTCATCACTAAGCAAGAATTTTTTGAAAATTGTAGTGGCAAAAATATGTACATTCCGTAACTGATGCAGTAGTAATCCAAACACCATTAATAAATTCGAATATTGTGATGAGCCACGTCTCTAAACTGATTCCGTTGAAGGAATTCCAGAAATCATTTACACACAGAACTGAAACTGTGTCTGTGTGGACGAGACAGAATTGCCAACATATCGAGCTGCACATTTGTTGGCATCGCTGCCACTAGCGCGAATACAAACACGTGCAAAATTATAAACGATTGTTGCCGAATTTGCTTTCGCGCTCTATATTACTAAAATTTTTCGCGTTTTTAAGGAGTTCTCATCTAATATTGCGAAAAGACGAAAAATAGGAAAATTTCTATTTTCCTATTTCCACCTATGAAATAAAATCTACAATACGAAAACTCGCGATACACGCGTGATAAGGGCAGAATTAATTTGAAATAGGGTCTTCCTCAAAAATACTATGTAAAAATTAGTGCCCATCGAAAAAACAGTTAGTAAGTGCCAAACCATCCGAGAGTAAGCATGAATCATTTTGATAACATTGTCGAGCCGCCAACATTATGAAGCCAAGATCCGGAAGTTGACAAAGAATAACGGGTCCGATAATCGATTAGCAAAGTAAAAAATAAGGTAAGTACCAAAAATAACTAGAAGCTTGAAATGGGACTTTAAGTGAATGCTTGGAAAATCGAAATGGGACTTTGAGTTAGTAACTTGGAGACTCAAACTAAAGGATCAATCAACACAGTCGACAATGCTCTTATCTACACTTTGAAAAGAAGATAAATGTAAGTTTGGCTATTTGTACATCTCGAAACCTGCTAAGTCAACTTCTATAACTTATTATTTTTCAAACATGTAAGAAATTCGTTATCATTCTTTAGTTTATTAAATAATGTAAAACTGTGGGCGTCACGCCAAGAATTAGAGGCCCCTCTAAGCGTTTGCTGAAAGAATCAATCTACACATGTGGCATATGTGGCGTATAAATTGAGATAACTGAATAACGTTCGGCCATCATCTATAATCATTAATAACGTCATACGTACGGGTCTAGCCAGAAAGGGTAGACCATTAGGGAGATAAACCCCTCCGTTAAGAATCAAAAAGGCTTAGGGAAGATGCTTCTCTCTTTAAAACTAAAAAAGCACCTGAGGTATTCCCTTCATGTAAAAAAAAAGAATTCCTGGTCTATGAACTGGAACAATGGGCCAGCGAAGTTCAGAAGTCTCGATAAGTAAGTGTGATATGTTTCATGGCTGGATTGATTTCGTTAGGCAAATGATTTCCCTATTCTTTTATTGGTATGATGGTGAACAACCCTCCGGGTGTTCTCACATAGGCATAAGAAGGGATCGTATGAACCTGCAGGCGAGCCAAGCCAGACATTTGGCGGGGTATGCTTTCTCGCTATACAAAATAAAAGCATTAGTAAGGCTCGATTAAATCAGCCACGCTGGCTCTAAAAAGCCCCAGAAAGATTACGTCTATGACGTTTATGTAATATGAAGCGCAGAAGGTGGTGTTTTTGGCAAAATTAATACACCATCGAATAAAGAATTTTGATTGTTATTACAAAACACAACGTAATGTCTTCATTGGATCGATTAGTGGAATTCATGCTAATTCGTTGTGAGTACATAATGAAGCTCTGTCATTTGTTAGCACCCATGTAGTCAGGAAGTTTTATTTCTGTACAATATAAAATGAGCTCTGAAAACTCACATATAACGAAATAGTTGATTCCTCATAATTGATCCCCATTGGGGAATAGTTTGTCGCACCCAGAAAGATAGGGCCTCATGAGATGCTTTTTTGGGTTGTGATGTACGGTAGTGTGGTCAAAACAAATTTTCGGTTATACGGTGAGCGAAAGGTTCATCACAACATAAATTTGTTTTTATTTTTACTTTTACTTTGAGTTAATTTTATTTGTATTATTCAAAAATAGTCTAGAAATAGAATAAAACCCCAGAATCAGGTTAAGAGAGGAAAGAGGGACGGGCAATATTTAAAAAATGTTTTTTCTTTTTTCTTAAAAAGATGTTCATGTGTGTGAGGGCCAATGTTTTTTGGCAAAATAGTTAAAACAATGTAACTTATTCATGAAGGAAAGGGGGTTGAATGTCGACTTTTATTTTTATAGCGAAAACTGGTTTATTTACCTAAATTATATTATTTTGACGCAAAATAATTTAAATTTTCTTTCTCGATCGGAAAAGGTAGGAGTTGAATTTTGAGTTTTCGTTTTTATACACTGAGAAAAATTGATTGTAAAAAAGTGACAACAAAATATATAATGATTGTAATTATGTTTTAATTTGTGGTAGTCGTATTTTACATTAAGAAGTACAAAAAAAAAGATAAATTTTTATTTTCCTTACAAACATATTTATATTTCTACTAAAAAAAATATTATTGCAAGCAATATATGGAAAGTTAAAATATTAAAAAGATAATATATTTAACTTTGAGATATGTTTGTAAAAAAATGATTGCGTAGTGTTATTAAGATGACTACATTAACTAAAATATTTAGTTGTCCTCTTTTTACTTATAAATTTAGTTGCAGTAACTATATTACAACTACAAAAAAATTTTTATTTTGCTCAGTGTACCGAAAACTAAAAACGAGATTTCTTACGCACAAACCAACTTTCGTTATAAAAACGAAAACTCAAAGCTCAATCACCTCCTCTTCCCGACTGAGAAAGAAAATTAAAATTATTTTGCATAAAAACAACAACATTTAGGTACATAAAACAGTTTTCGCTATAAACTAAGAATTCAAAATTCAGCCCCTTCCCCTTCCTAAATAGCTAGGATTGTTTCAATTATTTTGCAAAAAAATATTGACCCTCACACACATGAGCAAGTTTTAAGGAAAAAGATAAACTCACATTTTTTTAAAATTTCCCCCTCTTCTTTCCCTACCATGACCTGATTATAGGGTTTTATTTTATTTCTAGACTAATTGTGAAAAATACAAATAAAATTAACTCAAACTATAGAAAAATAGAATTTTTTTTTATTTTCGAATTTACTAATAGTTTAAATTGCCATTATATCAGTTGCCGCATGTACATGTTTTTGCTACTACAATTTTCAAAAAATTCTTGCTTAAAAGCTACTTATCAGAAATAAGTTTTTTCGGTGCGACATTAAAGAAGAACTCAAAAAACTTCATAATGAAATAGTTTTTTCTCCCAGACAAGTTTTTTTTAAGTTGGAAAAAAAATAAATTTTAAAATCTGAGAAAAAACGTATTTTTTTAGTGTTTTTTCATCTTTAAAGTCTTATAACTTCAACCTTCTTTAAGATTTTTGGCTGATTTTTTTAACGTTAGTAAAGAAGACGTTTCTTGATTGTTTAAAAAGAATTTCTCGCGAATTTATTAATTGCTTAAGGAAATAAAAATTTTCGAATGTAAAAAACACATTTCACCCCTTTCTACAAAATTGGCCTATGAAAAGTCAAAAATATTGTAGATTTTGCATACATGAGACGTATGCTTTTAGAAAAGTATGCATTTATTTTTGGACACGAAAAAAAGTTTCAAATTGCTCTTGAGTGTTATAGAACTCTATTTTCTCAATTTTAAGTAGATATTTACATAAAAAAGTGGAAATTTTTATTCGTATAACGTTCTAAAAGCAGAATAATAATAATGATGCACATTATATTTTAATACTTGGACACTTTTAATAAATGTGAAGCTTTTGATTTAATACTGAAATTTATTGCTAAAAATTGGACAGCATAATATATACGTAAATATGTAATGAACATTGAAACAATAGTTTCTAATTGGCTAATATTAAATCAAAGTTCTGCGTATAATGAACTTCGTAGTTTTTAATAGCTTTATTCAATAACTGGAAAACATGATTACTTTTCAGAAAAAAAAGTAATAAAAAAAGCAATCAAAAGCATTGCTTTTCGAACACAAAATAATAAATTACAAGAAATTTGATACTGTCATTTATAAACGATCGATCAATGAATTGAAACGATTCGATTCCATTATAGTCATTGCTTTTTAATAAAATCTTCGTATCTTTCTTACACTTTCGAATTTTTTTTCTTTAAAAAAAGAAATAAATTTCGATCGTGAGTATAAAAAAATAATCGCAAAAAAAGGAAACAAGAATAACTGAGAGCTAGCTATTTATTCTTGTGTCGATAAGATTGGTCGTTTAGAAAATCTGAACCGTACCAATCGAGACGAGCACTTTTTTAAAACTCCACCTAAACAAATTTTAAAATTTTCAGATCTCTTTCGAATGTTGAAGTGAACACATTCATTTTATCGGATAAAAATGATTTATGTAAAAAATATGTACAATTATGTGTTTTTTATTTAAATTTCGATTTTTTGTTAAAAAAATTATTTTGAGCTGCTTAATTAACAGTTAATTAAAGTGCCAAATGTAAGCAAAAGTAAACAAAATAATTATGACAACAATAATGTCTAGTCACCATCACCTGTATACTAAGCAAAACTTTGATTTGGATGATAACAGTACTGATACAGTATTATCTGTTGGACAAGATGAAATTTGCCAAAATAAATATTCAAATATTACCAATCACATAAATAATAATAATGACATGAAATTCGCCAATCAGCATATATTAAGAGAGATAAAAAGTTTCCGATGTTCGTCTTCTGAGCCAAATTCACCGGGTAGTGATCGTGATAATGATGACAGATCGATGTCAACTCACCAAAATTCTAGTCGAAACGATGATTCGTCAAGTAATCATTCAATAAATGAACTAAGCACGTCGACGGCTAATTTAAAATTTAGCATTGATAACATACTGAAAAAAGACTTCGGCCGGCCGAGCGTTGCTGCCGATAAACGGTTAGATGTGCAGAAGAAAGCGGTTGATTTGTCAAAGGGCGATACGGACAGCACAAAACCTACAAATACCATATCAAAGAGTGCGCAACCGATGCTTTGGCCAGCATGGGTTTACTGCACAAGATATAGCGATCGACCCAGTTCAGGTATTTTAATTTTAATTTAAAATATAGTAATCGACTTCTTAAATAAATAAATTTATCTGTTCTTGAATCAAATCTTTGTATAAGTTTTGAGTTTCTGCCTTGTAAATTTAAGCATGTTTATTCATGATTTAAACTGTAATATGAATGTTTATTTTTAATTTTTTCGTTAATATATTGTTCGATTATTTAATTAATTAAGTAATGCCTCTATTATGTGGAGTTAACACACTCTTGTGTTCGAAACAAGTAAAAATATTGTGGGAGCAAAATTACACTAAGAGAACTAACGATATACCGTATTCCAATTTACAACTTGAAAGTCTATTTAGATATAGATATAATTACAAAAAAAATATTAAAGTAATACATAAACTAAAATGCACTTAGATACAGCTATAAATACATAAATAAAAATGTCTCCTGATTGTAAAATTAATTTTTATTAATTTCTGAATAAACAGATCATATTTATGATACAATAATAAATTTATTTAAAAACAATTTAACTAAGTTCATTAAGGTTTACAACAATTTCTTTTATCCTGTAATCATGAAGATCTGACTTTTTTTAGAAAGTTGTATCCTATAGTATGAACCGTAACCCAGCACCGGGTCATAAAATACGTTTTTTGGATGATGAAAAAAAATTATAAAAAAATTCAACTTTTTTTAATCAAGTTTTAAATAACAATTATTATTAATTGTGTATATGTTTTATATAAATATTTGTCAATTTTTGTGCATGAAATGAACAAATAAATAACTTGATTTTTTTATTATAAAAATTAATTAATAAATTAATACAGTCGATTCCGGTTAATCGGACTACATCGGGACGCGATTATTTTGGTCCTAACAACCGGCTGGTGCGATTACACGAACATGCCCTATGTTACAAAATGAGAC